>VYZR01083623.1:0-20645 GCA_013400675.1 Oxylabes madagascariensis
GACCGGGGCTCCGCGGGCCCGCCGCCCACACGGGTCCGGGCAGGGAGCCACGGACCCCCGGCCGCATGGGCGGTCAGCAGCTTTCTTCGAAAACCAAACCAAAACAAGAAAACCGCCTGATTTTTTACTCGTACAGCAGACAGTAATTTTTCTCTCTTTTTTTCACGCCACGGTTGGCCAGAGGAGAGCCCCTCCTGTCAGGCAGGCTGGATTTTTGTGGCTTGAAATGGTTACGGAAGATCTGGCATTAATGTGTTAGCCTATTTCCTGTTTTGTCATGCAAAATGTATATGCTGAAAATGCTGCCGTTTGAGGAAGAGGTCAGAGCATTTCCTGCTGGGGCAAGACGCCTTCCTCAAAATGAATGGGGAATTCAATGCACAGATGATTTGCTGTAGCTTGTTATTTCCATACTAATATCTAGAAAGCGTTATATGAGCTTTTTGGCTTGGAAAAAACCTTTCAAGAACTAACCTGAAGCGAGATGGTATTGCAGCTGTCCTTGGCTACCCCCTCTACAGAACACATGACTTGCATGGGATATCACAAGGCAAAGAATGAAAGGGTGATGGAGCCTGTGGGTTTGGGCACAGTTTGCCTGGCCACCCATGAAGGGTAATGGCTTCTGGGAAGCTTTCATGGCAGCTCTTTCAGAAGCTTCTCGAGGTGCTTGCTCTGGAATTTCCACTACTGGGTCTCCTAAATGTCAGGCCAAAAAGGCAGATGATACACATGAAGAACGGTGGTTTTCAAATTACTGACTTTGCATATACAAATTGGATTCCTGTTTTGGTGCTTTCACCACCTTTTTTTTTTTTTTTTTTTTTTCCCAATAGGGCAGTTCAAAAAATCAAANTTTTTTTTTTCCAGTAGGGCAGTTCACAGAATCATAGAACAGTTTGGATTGGAAGGACCTCCAAAAGTCATCTAATCCAACCCCCGGCAATGGACAGGGACATCCTCAACTACATCAAGTTGCTCAGAGTCCCATACAGCCTGACTTGCAATGTTTTCAGGGATGGAGCATCCACCAACCCTCTGGGCAACCTCTTCCAGTGTTTCACCACCCTCCTTTTCCTTATATCTAGTATAAATTGACCCTCCTTCAGTTTAGAACCATCACCCCTTGTCCTGTTGCAACAGGCCCTGCTAACAAATTTGTCACTCTTATAGGCCCCCTTTAGGTACTGAAAGGCCACCATAAGGTCTCCTTGGAACCCTTTTTTTTTCCCCAGGCTGAACAACACCAACTCTTTCAGCCTTTTCTCATAGGAGAGGTGCTGCATACCTATGATCATCATCATGGCCCTACTGCTCCAACAGCCCCGTGTGTCTCCTGTGCTGAGGACCCCAGAGTTCTCTGAATGTGAAGCACTGTGCGAACAGTAATTTAATTAACATCTACTGCACCTTACAGTACAAGAGCCATATCATCCCAGTATTGAGAGTGAAGCCTGAGGAAGAGCTAGCTGAACAAGGGCATTAAGGCGAGGGCTGATCTTTCAGCCTTACTCATGGGATTAAACCTCTCACATCAGAATCATACGCAGTTCCAGAGAAATTTAAGATTGACAAAAGATGTGGGACTGGATTCCAAGTCAGGGGCTTCACTCTCCATCCAGCCCTCAGTGCAAGGTACCATTCCTGAAAGCAGAGAAGCAGGTATTTGCAATTCACTCTTGACTCAAATAGACTTATATATGGTAAACTGAAAATCAATCTCTCCCCCGGATTATTGAATTAAAATGTGTATTATATAGTGGATGGGGTCAGGTGGTGTTGCTGTAGGGAATAAAAGGAAAATACTTTGTTTCTTTGAAACAAAACGTATCAGGGTATCAGGTGAATGATCATTGATTAGATGTGTTCTGCTACCTCCTTTCCTTTTATAGTTTTAAAGGCAGGCTATTTGATTATTACTTTGTCATGTACATTCTTAGAATGGAGGTAATTATTTTTCATAGAATTTTAAAAAAATATTTTTAATGTATCTTAACACATCTCCACAGAAATTATAGCACTTCTCAGAGATGGAAGCTATTGTACTTTGCATCTTTAGTATTTCAAATTTCTCTACTTTCACTTGCAATATCTCTCTGATTTTTTATCACTGTTGGTTCTGTTTGCCTTGATATGCTGTGAAAGTTTGATGCTTGTGGCAAGCATCTTCTAGTTCTAGTTTTATGGTTTCATATAAGCTATTATTCAACAGGTTTTCATGACAGTCCTTATTGACCCTATTCATTCCTCCTGTGTCTCCCTTTATTTTTTTCACTCATTATCTCGTTCCTGTTTCTGGTTTAGGGATACACCACAAAGATTCAGGAATTTACCTTAGTTTTTTTCTTTCTGTTGCCCATCTTAAACTGGTATGAGATAGGCATCCATCTCAAATCTCTTCTTGGATGCCTTTCAATGCACTTTTATCTAGTCAAAATGGATCCTCTTTTCTTTCCTCTGAAATAATCCTGAGCCTTTCTCTGTGGTATCACCATTCTCATACTGCTTTTGTTCAGACTTGCAACTTCCAAATATCCTTTAGATTATATTTTGCCTGCCTAAAATGAATCAACAGCCATGTTCATTTTCAGAACTACCCTCTGAAGTGCAATGTTCTTCTAGAGTCTGGAAAATTCCCTTCTGTACTGTCCTTCAAAAATTTATGCTTATTGACTAACCTATACTTACTACTGGAAACTGCTGGTATGTAACAAAAAATATATCTACATAATAAAGGTGAACTTAAAAGACACCAAAAGCTACTTTGGTTGACTAAGTTATTGCATGTGTGAACATTTAGCAATTTTCTTCATGCAGTTTCAGAATGCTGTTTGATTTGGCGTGCATTTCATTGAAAGTGGGGCTTGTTTGGCTTCTTTGTTGTCTTTTGCTTCCAAATTGCAGCAAAGCCTACCAGACATTCCAGACACAATTCTTGCACCTGAAACAAAGCTGATGACAGAGCGTCATTAATTTTGTATGATTATCCTTACAACTATTTTACCCTCGGGCAAATATATGGCTACAGCCCAGGGGAATGGAGTTGCTGGAGTCGGAGGTGGCTGTGCCTGGGGCACAAGAATTCATGACTGATGTGATGAGCCTGACAGGTGGAGCTGGAGGTGCTTATAGAGTTCTCTTCACCTCTATTTTAGTACATCTGTCATTGGCATGCTTGAACTTATGTGTTAGTGCTTGTGTGAAAGAAAGGAGAATAGAAGAGAACAGATCAGAAGTGTAAAGCCAGCCGAAGGAGAAAATCCTGTGTTTTTCAGAGAAGGTGCTTGCTGCCAGAAAGTGACCTTGGACAACTTTGAAGTCTCTGACAGCCATTCAAGAATAGTGATGAAGCAAAGGGTGTAAGCAATGGCTATTTTTGCACCTGACTACTACCTCTAAATCAAGTTGAACTAAAATGAACATAGAATTTCGTAACTTTTGTCGTTGTTGTTGTTTACTGTTTTTGTTTTTTGGAAAGAGGAATTTGTGTCCATTTGCTGCAGAGAACCAACAAGCTTAGGTTTGATAACAGCGTCTTAGCCATGGGGCTGCTCACAGGAGGGGGCAGTACTGGTCCTCTTAAATGAAGTAATTAGATAGATCCCTTTCCCACCAAGGCTTCACAGAGTCTGTGGGCTCAAAAAGTCTTGGAGATGTGCTGCAAGGACAAACAAAATACTGGTACCTACTTGGGCTGGTTGTGGTTCAAACCTAAACACACCATGGGGCTTGCTGAGGTGGGTGAAGTCTTTCAGGGTGGAACAGCAAGCTATTGACTGCACAGTACAAATTTATTCTTGGAAATAAAGTAAATTTTTCAACAAATATCTATGGATTCTCTAGTCTGCCATGCCAGGATTTGCTAGCAAACAAAAATAAAGGTTTCAGGGATATCTCTCACCATGTTAAAAGCCTTCTGGTCCTAGAAGGGTCCTGACACTGAGTGTGTGACATTAGCAGCGGAGGATATTTTGCTCAGCAGCTGAGCAAGGGGGAACATCATTGACTATGGTGCATAATGTACAATCTGTACATGACTGGTCTTGCATGATACTCTGAAAAGAACTGCCCACACTTGTCATAGATTTCATGAACACTGATAGCATCAACTGTGTTTAAACATGTTCAACCGCCTCCAACTCTGCATGTTGAGACAATCAGTTTTCTAGGGCTGTGAAATCTTACATGCATGTCTGTAATGCTGTGACCATGAGATGTTATCACTCGTTAGTTACCTGGCCAAAGTACAGTGTACGACTGATGATGAGCAATCCTGGTTTAATAGTTGTCCTCTGCTCTTCCTCTTTAGATTCAGGAATTCATGGAACAAACCAGGTAGTAGTGCTTTCTCTCCTTAACTCCTGATCATCTGCTCTAACTCTTTTCTTTGGTGAGAGGGTGTTTTACTGGGATACAAAGTTTTCAAACTTCCTGCGTGAGGCTAAGGAAATAGCAGTAGCTAAAATTAAAGAGATTTACAAATATGATAGATGCCTGCAGTGATAGTAAAAGTTTCATTTAAACACGTTTTAAAAGTAGGTGTAACAAAATGCTCTTTTATTTACTTGCTTTAAGGTATTGCTTCTTGAAGTCAGTTTATAGCACTATTGACCAGTTTATAAGGTCTGAGTAGACCATAAAACTTTGATCTCTTTGAAATGAGTTAATTCAGACTTTGTGGTGACCAGGATGCTGAGTTGTGTTGCTACATAAAGATGAGATCCCCTCTTCTTTTCCTCAGAAAAGAATGGGTTTTGCCATTCTATTTATATAGAGTAACTTCAAGGGCTTGCTTAGCATTTTGAGGGATACCACCTGTGATGTCATGTTGTCAGAAATTGGCCTGACAAATTGCAACTCCTAGTCCCAGCATATACAGCATGGCTATTGAGAATGGGATGTGTATAGAAACATGAGATAATTGATAACAATTGTGAATTAAATTGTACTAAAAATACTTAGTTATGTATTGTATTGTATTGTATTAAATTATACTAAATATAATTAATTTAATCTAGGACTGGCCTGCTAGTGCAGAGCCCAGTAATTGAATTTTCTTCTGTTAAAGAAGAAAGATTAAAAGATAGATATAGATATAGATATAGGTATAGATATAGACATAGACATAGACATAGACATAGATATAGATATAGATAGCTGTACGAAAGAAAAAAAATGAAAACTTAGTTCAGAATTTAGGTGCCAAATATATATCTAAATCCATAACATTAATTAAAAGATTTTGAACTTGATGAACGTATCTCACTGCTGCTTAAATGCATGGGTGTTGAGGAAAATCAGTGTCTTTAGAAAGCAGAGTGCTCTTTTACCTGACTATGTGTGAACTTAGATGCTGACGTGTAAGTATCCAGGTTTTACATACTGATGTTAGTGTAACCCTGCAATAATGTGATCTGCTGAGCTCATGCTATCATAAAACATCATGAAATGGGAGAATTTGGAAAAAAGGAATGAATTTTTTTTGACAATTCCCATCTAATAAGATGACATAAGATTTTCAGGATGGTGGAAAAATGATGAATTCTTTAAATCACCACAGTAAACAAACAGCAAATAAAGCTTAGATTTACACACAAGAAATTTAGAGTCAGGCAGGAGAGGACTAGGTTAAAATAAAGTCCCTTAAGAACATCTTGATGGCCAATATTTTTAAAAATAATAAACCAAAATAAAGCTATTGACAAGCCTGAGGGCATTTCAGAAAGTGTGGCTGAAATCTGACAGAAATAGTCAGTTTATTTAAAATTTGATGTTGCTAACAAATCTGTAAGACCTGGCAGATGCCTCATGTGGTACCCAGGACCCATCCCATACTTCTTCTGGTATTTACATTAGCTTTTGCAATTCTGTAAAATACAAACAAATTCAATATTCATTAAACAGAAATTAAATCACTGAAAGCAGATAAATTCATCATTTACAAGGCTTTGGGCATTGCATATTCCATGCCAGTCCTGGATTGTGACAGTGCTATAGGCCAAGGCCAGGTATGCTATGTGCATACACGTTCAGGGGTTATTAAATATACGTGTCTTTAATTACCTATTTATGGAGGAGTAAAGGTCCATAGAAAAAGCATAAAACTAGTAAAATTAAACACACTGGTATTTAATGTTATAAATATGCAAGACTTCCTGATCTGCTCAACACAGGGAAGTTTCAAGCCCTGCTGGTGTGGCTGCTTCCCCTGAGCCTCCCGTGTGGCAGGGAGCTGGTCAGCACCAGTTGCACCTCACAGACAGGCTATTGAGCTCAAGCTGCAGAGCAGGAGTAAAGGCAAATAGCAGACAAAAACGTCAAGGTATGCAGCTCTATTAGCAGTCATGCTTAAACACATTCTGAGGTACCTGTGCAGTAATCTATTTCTCTCTCTGGTTTTGGGCTTCGTGTAGCAGCTGTCATTACAGTAATGAAGTGATTAGATCTGCTCTGTTGCCTAATTACAGGACTAGAAATGGCATGCGTTCCTGCAATCTAGTTAAGTACTCTATATCTGAATCCTCTGATTTCAAGGATAGTGTTTGGGAAATTATCTTTAGAGCACATAATTTTTTTTTTAAGTGTGCTTGATTGAAGTGAGGAGTCTATCATATTGTAGAATTATTGATTACATTAAGTACTTTGAACTTACACAGTGTTTTTCATCTCAGCATCTCTTAGTATTTTGCTACAAGGGGCAAGTATTATTAGTCCCATTGCAAATTGAAAACTTGGGGAAAAAAAGGAGAATACATTATTTATTTAGGATTCCCATCAAATGTTACAGCAAGATTAGCTAGTTCAAGACCAGATACCCTTTTCTTTAATGTCCTTGAGAGGATGTTACAAGCAAATGACCTTTTGCTACATTTCTTTTGGATGAAAGGATCTTCCATGCAGGTTCTGGTGCTGTAGGTTTTGGGTACAAAATGAGGTTGCTCCCTGTTTCCAACTGGATATAGCATCTGCAACTTTTATTTCCCAGAACAGTTCTCCACTCTTTGTCCAATTTTATATAGTCATGCTGATGCCTTAGGATTTAGCTTTCATATTTTCAGATTCTGTGCTGCCTAGGGATGTAGTTCTGAGCCTCATATTTAGTGTCAGTAAGCTCTTTTCACAGAGTAGGTAGACAAAACAAATCCTTTTCCTGCTGAGGACCAAGGACAACTTTCAGCCCAACAGCATAAACAACGGTGGACTGAAAGGAGGAACAAGAAGGATGGGACCTCACAACCTGAAGCTGTTATTGGACAATTAAACCCCAATATGCAAATGAACCAAAACTTATAAAAATGTGAGGTCTCATGACCAGTTAACCATTTTTTGTGTGACCCTTCTTATTCCACCGTGGGTGCAGCCTTGGTCAGGCTCCTGTCTTGCCCAAGGTGGATCCTGGAGGCCTTTCAATAAACACCTATTTTATTCCCTAAATCTGTCCAGTCTCTGTTTCAGGTCAGCCCTCCAAGGCATCAGTAGTAATGATAGAAGCGCAGTGTTACAAGAGAGAAGACTTCACATGTCTGCCTTAATTACTGATATTTACCTCTCTATAGAGATGCCTCCATACCATCTCCTGACATCTTTGATGGAGATGGAAAACTAAATCTGCTCCTTACCAGCATCTGTTTTATTGTCTTCCAGCAGCTGTATATTTGCCCACCTAAAATGTATTTCAACACTATGGGCTTAAAGCCCTCTCCTGTCTGGGCTTACATCCCTTAGTGTCCTATCTGGGACAGTTGGTGTGACCAGAAGTTGAGCATCCGAGTGAAGACTACCTGCCTTGTCCTGCAGCCTCTTCCAACAAATGTGTGCTAGCAGAAGATGCTGTTCACTTAGCAATGCGTACAACTAATTGGCAGGAGCTCTTCCCACCGGAAAAGGGATTCAGTAGTTTTGATTCCCATTGCTTTCATTCATCTACAGGTCCCTCCTGTTTCACTATCTGCTTCATGTTGCTTAGTCAGAAGATGAAGAAAACAGGTAACAATAACATTTTAACAAGACTCTGTCAGAGGTAATAAAATTTCAAAGACTCATGTCAAAGTCTAAATGTTGGTTTAAATAAATGTATCCTGAGGAAAGTGATAGAAAAAGTTCTTAGAAGACCAGAGTGCAACAAATGCTTTGGCCGTAGATCTGGTGTATAAAGCTCTCGATAACCAGAAGACAAAAGATGTATTACAATAGGTAGGATATATAAATTTACATTTTTATTTTATAGCTAAAATGTAGAGATCTCAAATATATAATCTATATTAGCTGATGCTACTTTAGCTCTTATAATAAATACATTTAAAAAAAAAATCCTGAGAATGGGTTTAGAACTTGTATTTCATGCAGGAGCTTGACTGTAGTTTGCTAAGTATACCTAGTCCAAAATGACCATTTGAAAATGCTGTCTTCCTAAAGCCTTGCCTTGGCGGAAAGCCATAGCCTGATCCTGCAATTTTGTGCATTCAGATACTGAATTCACATTGGAAATATTGTTATGGACAAGCCCAATGTGGTTTTAGTATTACCATCATGGCCTAATGCAGATGTAAAAGGAAGGCATAACTGCATTTTGCAAATGTGTTCTGAAATATTCATGTTCATCACAAATGCTACCTGGTTCAGGTTGTGGATGCTTTTCTAGAAGATTGTAGTCCAAAATTGCTGTTTTCAGAAAGAGTTTTGATGCCAATTTTGCAGAGTCCATCACCCCTCTATGCATGTGCTGGGGGGCTGTGAGAAGTGGCTTTTTAGGCAATCTTTGTCAATGTTAGGGCTGGCCAGAAGCTTCCTGAAGGCATTGAAGGCAGGGAGGTGCATAGAACAAATGCTGTGCTGAAGCACTTTCTGAAATTTGGTCCATAATGGGGAGTTCAGGACGTAATGGTGTAAATAATTTCTCCAAAGTTACAAGGGCCCAGGGGCAAGGATCAGTCTGTGCAGGAGCATCCCTCCCTATCAGGCTGTGGTTGCAGAGCCATCTCATTTCCTTCCAGCCAAGCTGGGGCACACATCCTGGTTAGGAACAACATCATCTCAAGCCTTAAGCTCAGATCTGTTCACAGAAGGGCCATTGCAAAAGCAGAAATGGGCCTGTGGTGCACAGGCAGCTTTGCTTCCCTGAAGCCTGAGCTAGTATTTTTAACTCACGAGAGTTGTCTACAACAACTTGTCTGGGACCTGCCTTCCCAATGGAAGAGTTTGGACAAGAGATTTTTAATCCCACCTCTTCATGTCCCCTTCCCAGTCTGGGTGCTCAAGAGTCCCCACTGCACTGCTGTTTCCTTTCCCCAGAGCAGGACCCTCCCTGGGCCCCAGGCAGCCTCAGCGGGGACATGCCATGGCAGGAGCAGCACTGGGGTGGGTGCTTGGGATCAGAGCAGAGGCACAGTGCTGTCAGACCTGGTGAGGGCTGCCTCGTAACTCAGGGGAACAGGCTGGTGATGCTAAACTTGGGTAAGACTCGCAAAGGGTGCTTTATATACTGACCTGGAGGAAGCATGGTAGCTAATTCCAGCTCCCTGTAGCAGTGACCACAGCTCTACAGGAGCTACGCAGCTCTCTGGGTTATAAAACTGTATTTATTCCTGCATTCCAGGTAAATGGCGCTGTTCTGCAATTTTCCTTGGTTTTTCCACTTACTGTTTTTTGCACGAAGGTCTGTGGCTTAGTGCAAAGTTGAGAATTGGGAAAATCTGGATGCCAAGTGGCAGATTTGTGACAGAAAAAAGTAGCCAAGCTCAGCCACAAACTCTTCTCCTCTCTTCTTGGTTGAGACAGGACAAATCTGGTGCCACAACTCCCCCCACAAGCCGTTTAATGCTTGGAGCATGCCTGGCATAGGAAATGTTAAGATTTTCATTATGGTTGTAAGAAACACAAACTGGGACCTTAAATGAAAGAGGGATTGGACTTTGGGGCATGTCCACTGCCACAAACAAAACCAGCAGCCTGTATTATAGGGAACCCGGAAACTGAAAATGCGGTATATCAGAACTTGATTCACATGCACAATTCTGTTTTAAAATGTTTTGGGTTTAACAAAGAGGGTGACTGATTGTCAATTGCTGAGAACCTCACCCTGCGCTCAGTAAATAATCTGCAAGCAGAGAGGCAGTGTCCGTGAATGATCAAGAAGCTCTCAAAGCTTACAGCAGTATGCAGTTATTACAGTCTGAGCATTTTTTAAGCAGAGCAAATATTTGCTTTCAATTTCACAGCTAACTGTTGCTGGCGACACATGCAGCTTCTATGGGCACAAGCACTCACTGGCTCCTTGTTTGCCTTTTGGTCTTCCGGCAGGAGAAGGGTTTGGTGCCAACGTGTAGTATTACAAATATAAAATTATTTGCTTTTCTCTGACGTTCATCTAGTTTGAAATGGCTACTGATGCTTTTCATTTAATTTCTCACATGGATTAAACAAACATTTAATTTCTCATGTGGATTAAATCAACACATGCCACTCACAACAAACACTGCTGCTCGTGACTCATTAAGTTGTGCTTCCTAACCAGGTAATCAATTGCCTGAAAATGTTGCGACAACAGAGTTGATGACCTGTGTAATGTGAAAACGAGGGTAACACAACCAAAGGCCGCCTTCTTCAGGCCTTTTGCACACAACAGTGCTGCGTTGGGACTTCTAAAAATGGAGGGATTTTTTCCTCATCATTTTAATCTCATGCTTGGAAAATTTTTGGATTGAAATTTATGTTTTTCCCCCTGCCCTTTTCCTTACCCTGTCTCCCTTTATTTAGGCTAACTTGCACCGTAAATAACATTATGTCACATTACATAATGAGAACGGTGGAGGACCAATGTCACTAATTAGGGACGGATGAAACTTTCCCTTTTCAATACCTCAGTCCATATGTCTTTGCTAGTTAAAAAACACACTGCCAGCTCACCTGCATTGCCCCGTATGCTGATCCAGGCCTCATCCCAGTATGCCCCATGGATACAGGGACAGTAAGCACATGCTGTACCTTCCCTCATTTTTGTGATAATGTGCAAAATCTAGGTGGTCTATCTCAGGCTGTTTGAGTATGGATACTTACTTGTGTGCTCTCTTAGAGTTTTGAAGTCCACACTGCACATTTGGAGAATGAAATTAAATTTTAAAAAATAACTACTTATATATATATTTATATATAACTATATATATATATAGTTATATATAACCATATGTATATATAATTATATTTTAATATATATTTATATATATATTTATAAATAACATCTAGAGTTGAACTGCTCTTGGAAAATATTTGTCTACTAACAAAAGTAGCTGCCATCCCCCTGCATTTATCTGGTCTAAAAATACTGTGTCATAGAGAATTCACTCATAGTTCATTCATGAGTCTATAATTTTCTCTAAGAATTTATTTCTTGCTGGGAAAGTGTTTATTTTCTCCTGTGCCAGTGACACTAGTGCTTGAAGTGTTTATATTGTTGTCATGCTGCTGCAGTAAAACTTGCCCTTGTTTTTCTACTCATCTGGATTATTCTGTGTTAGCACATCATGAGAGATGGCAACAAACCAGGACACAATTCATGGAGATGGGGTGCACTAACACACTCTGGCAAGAAGAGGTTTGCACACTGAGTAAGGCAAACTTTTGAGCACACATGGCCATCTCTGGATAAGATGTAGAAGCAAACTTCAAAGCTTGGCAGAAGTAGAGGGAAGCTGCTCTAAGCCAAATTGTCCACCTGGCAGAAAAGGTAGCCAGTACTTGCTCAGCAAAATGGAAAGATTTGATAAGTTTACCCCTTGAAGTGTGGGGAGGGTTAATGTATCACCTGCCCGATGTGAGAATGGGAAAGGAGCAGTCAGTGAAACTTAGTTTTATATCAAAATTTGGTTTGCTGCTTCTATTTCAGATCTATACAAGAGGTGGTGTTCATGCAAGCTTATTTCTATTTTTTTTAATTACACCAATTCATCTAACAAAAGATGTAATCCCTACTTACAAAACCTGTCTTGTTTATTTCTTATGTCTTTTGCCTACAATGATGCTACATCTTTTGATATAAATATGTGTTGAATACAACTTATTTTGGTATATATGACAGCATATTCTCATCTTTCACTTTACATCATATGAAGGAGACAATGTGTTCTTGTGAAAAAGTTTATGGAGTTTTTTTACAAAGTTTTTCTAAAAAAATTAAATTGTGATTTTTTATGATTTTGAAATGGACTTTTCTGAGAATATGTGTTCCTCTGCTACACTGCAGTCCTGTTTGCATTGTACAGAAAGATTTCAGTGTTACTTCTTTGACACGTAAATTAAACACTCTTCAGTTTATTTCCGTTTCTCCTGTATTCAGTTTTGGTTATACAGATTTGTGACTTTTCTGTTTTGCTGCTCCAGGAGATAGTTATGCACCTTTCAGACAAGTGGGAGGTGATTTATCTTTGATAGAAATATGTTATGACATATACTACTCTTATTGATCTATCATGCTGTTATCCTCAGATGTGCTTTCCTTGCAGAACTGTTTTCTGTGTTAAAGAAATGAGCAGCTGAAATTCTGATAATCCCAAGTTAAATCTGAATCAAGCTCATAAATCTAAATATAAAACTAATAGCAAGATGTGATCAGAGTTTGCATATGTCAACTTCATTTGCAAAATCAAATTCTGACAGGAAATGGAAAACAAGAAAATCATCCTCAAGAGGATCCTAATAACCTCCAAATCTGAGTATTTTTATCTTTTTTTTCATTTGATCCTCTTTAAGGATTAATACAATACATCAGGATGGTGCTTCCTATGCAGGAAACTTTAGAGAGAGAAAATAATGTTTAAAGGTCTTGTATTACATCAGAATGAAAAAAAAAAAATATTTGTAACAAGAGAATGAGAAGTGAATTTAAAGGAAGTAGTTGCTTTTTCTTAACTTTGCTACTTAGCAGCAGCAGGCAGGAATTTTCCCATTTTTCTTCGAAGTGTGGGACACTCACTGGTCAATGGGAAGGAAAGACAGCAATATTGTTCCGTGTGCTCTCATATGACTCTGCCCATGGGATAACAGCGGCTTTGGCGGCCCGCGTGAGGGGCCGGGGAAGCGGCGGCGCCCGCAGCATCGCCGCTGCTCCTGCTCGGCAGCCGCTCTGTGAGCGCACAGCCGCCTTTGAACAGAGCACTCACACAGCAGCAGCAGCAGCAAAGCACTCACACAGAGCCGCCCTGAGCCGGCTGTCTTCATCTGCCTCATTCTCCGGCTGAGAAGTCTCCATCCAAAAGCGGCCGTGGCTTCCCTGAAACACCTTCAGGTCCATTAGCTGAGAGGTTCCTTGAAACGTTTGCTGTGAAAGGACATCTGTGAGAAATTCCTTGACTGCTGCTGCTGAAGGAATGTCTGGGAATATTTGTAAGAGCCCATTAGGCTGAAAAAAAATGATGCGTTCAAAGGCCAAATGCTTGGAAAATGCATCCCGGTGGCACAGTTTGTTTTTGCCATGCTTGGCCTTCCTGGCCATGCTGACACCGTGCCCTCTCCTATGGGTGCCTTGTCTGATGCTGTGAAACACACGCAGGTATTTCAGCGTGGAAAATATCATGGGAACAGTTTTGGTAAGGATTCAGCAGAGTCTGTAACAGGATTAGGTATGCGCAGCAAGCCCAGAAGCTGGGGTAACTCTTCTCATGCTGCAGGGATTCTCCCTGTGACCTTTCTCAGCACATGTCCCAGTTACTTGCTTGTTTCAGTGCAAAGTTTGAGCTCCAATTTCTTTCTTCAGTTTCCAAATTAATTCTGTATAGGAGGTCTTGAGAAAAAAAAAAAAAAAGAGCTTGTTTTAGGCTTGAGTCCAAAAGTACTTTAAAATAAGCATTAGTTAGTGAGACTCTTCCAGCTACTTAAAGCATATACTTAATTTGGGTCCCCAGAGCCCCAAGCACTGTGCAGGGAAGACCAACTTTGCCTTTAAGTTCAGGCAAGGCTGGAGCAAGTGCTGCTCTTCTCTTCCAGCAGCACCATTGGAACTGGAGTACAGCTGCTTATGTTCCCTCAATAAAAGCAACCTTAGGATGGTAATAATGATGCTGTCAAGTTTGAAGATGATTTCAATAATTTCCAGACATTCTTCTGTGTAGAAAATTTGGTTAGATGATAAGGAAGACCTTCCCTGGATTTTGGAGGGGATTTGCAGCTCTCTTTCTGTTTGTGCCTCAATTAATCCTTGTTAACTTCGTGGTTGGTTTAAAAAAGTGAAGGTAAATGTGTGACAGCTACTACCAATATCACATGAGATCACCATTGTTAAGACTATAAATCTCTTCAAAGCACAGAATTTGTCCATTTTTGTGTCTCCCAGATAAGAGAACAATTTGGCAACAGCAACATGATCCAAATTAATTATTCAAAATCAAAATTTCTTGCAATTTCTGTGTTGCTATGACCTTTAAAATAATTCACCCCTGTCATCTGCCTTTGGTGCAGCCAACTATAAATAAATACAAAAACGGCCTCACATTCCATTAACATAATTCTTCACCTTGTTATTCTTTTCAATAGGCAAAGTTATCCTTCCTCAAAACACAGGCATAGTTCAGCCCATTTATTTTTTTTTTTTCTCACAAAGGCTGTTTTTAAATCCCCAAGAACAAAGATAATTTCCTATGAGTCAAGGCAAATTCCTCCCTTCAAATGTGAGTATCACCATCAATCTTTTGGCCAGAAAAAATACTTACTCTCTTTTCCTTCCTGTCTGGTTCCTGGAAAATTGCATCATTCTTACCATTCAAAAAAAAAAAGTATTTTCAGGAAGTGAAGTTTCTAACTCAAGGTCAAAACGTTGTTTATGACTTTGCAATTTTTATGAGGTCTTTGTGATTCAAAATATTGCAATTGGCTATGAGTAGAAAAGCCTACAGCATCGCTGGTATGTTTTGGTACAGAGTGACAATCCTAGGATCCTTCAAATATATGGATCAGAGTCACTATTTCCCTAGGGAAAATATGTTTTCTATTTGTAGCACCAAAACTCATCAGTATAAAAGCTTTTTACAAAGTGAGAGAGCCCTTTTCTGGAGAGAGGCACAGACACAGCCGTGTATTTGCTCTGTAGCTGCTTAGGAGAGGCAGGAATGCCCTGCCTGGAACTTGCCTGTGAGGCTCTCGTGGGGCTTCACCAGCCGCTGCTGCCCAGCACATCTTGGCTGCCCTGAGACACTCAGCTGTGCCAGGAACCAGTGCTGCTTTGTTTTCCAGGACTGGTTTCCTCATTGTCACCTTGAAAACCAGGAGAGGAAAAGGTTTTGTCTAAAAGTTAGAAACGAGTAAAGTGAAAAAACTTAGTCATCCCTTTGTGGTTTATTTGTGAGTTATCCACTCTAAGAATTCATCTTTAAATGGTGATGTGGACCTCCATGCTACTCCAACAAGCTACCTCCTTGATTTCACTGAGCATATAAATACTGGTAATTGCTCACAGTCAGCAGAAAGGGCTCTGGCTTACAGTGATTTATTTTATTGCTTATGTTAATGTGCCAGTGGGATAGAAGATAGCCTTGTGGGCACTAAGTAACAAGAGTTAAGTAATGACGCTGGTTGCCCTTGGAGAGTGTCAACACATACAGTTCTCTGCACTATTTTTTTCACATGATTTTGAAATAATTCCAAATGATCATGAATACTTATTTATTGAGCTACTTTACTGGCTGGGGTGGCTGATATTCCGTTTTTCACATTTTCTTTTATATGCACCTTATCCAGGTTTATTTTCACAAAGTCCTTTTTCCCTTTCTGTTCAGGGAAGGCAAGGACACAAACAAGTAACCACGAAATCACTTCGGGATTTCTGATGTTTTGCACAGGCATTCTTCTCATCTCCCTTTTCATTTGTTAGTGAGTATACTTTCTCTCTTCTTCACCATTATTGAAATGAGAAATCATTCTCCTTTTCTGTTCCTCTCCAGGCCTCTTTTCTCTCCTGTGTTTCTTCTGGCTTGCTTTCCTCCCCTGTGACTTGTGCTTCAGTGACTCCCATTGCCAACTCCAAAAATGCAGTTGTTGTCTACATTTTCTCTCCTGCTTGTGCGAGCCCTCAGTGACACTGACGTGATTGTGAACATGCTGGGGAGGGTGAGACGAAGACCGGAGGGACCAGCAGACCCCACTTGGCCAACAGTGGTGGCTCCTTTTCCTGTGTAGGATAACAGGCTGCTGGCAGCTCTCATTCCCACCCTTCAACCACCATGATCAAACAGCCCTTTTGTTAGCACACACTCGAGTTTTTGTCTTGGACACCTTTCTCTTTTGGGCAGCAGCCAGCTCAGTGGCCTGACCACCTCTTTGTCCCTGCATCTGCCAGCTTTCCACATCTTCCAGCTCCCTGGAAGGCCGCAGGCAGAGTGGACTCATGACTAAAAACAACACTGGCTAATGAAAAAAGCACAAACTGTGAGGATTTGCAAGCCAGATCAGTGTGCAGGGCAGCAGGTAAGCATGGCCAAGCTGCAGTAGGAGGATGCAGAGAAAACTTTGTGCAGTTACATTTTCAGTTATGCTCTCCAAGTGCCAAAGGCAATCCATAGTTTCCTAGCATTGATGCATCTGTTGGCTTTCATAGTCACTACCATGATATTGCAATATTTCTCACTATTTCTTTACCACTGAGTCTTTCAAATATTCCCCCTCTTTTATACTTCTATAAAACATGACAGTCAATTTGTCAATTTGGGTGGAAAGGACCTATGTCCCTCCACTTGGAAATCAGTTTATCTTTACAGTCTATGAAAAGATGACATGGGAAGATACAAAGCAAATTAAAAGTAAAGATTTGTGAGAAGAAAATAAGTGCCAAGAGTTTGTAAAACCTTGGGAAAATTAGAAAATTGAATGGTCTTAGATGTCTGTATTGGAGGGGGAAGGGAAAAACCTACAATACATTATTCTGCAGAAGAGTGAGAGAAATGAAAGCAGGAAAGATTCTGTAGAGGAACTTCTGTAGTTTATCTCTGTGTTATTGAACTATGTATAATAACTCATTGTACAGAGACAGGGAAAGCACCATTCCAGTAACTTCAGCAGGGAAAAGTCTGAATCACATGGGCAGCTTGATTCAGATAACAGCAGAACAGACAGAAACAAAATAAACTGTAAAAGTACTTTAGATTCCATGTATTCAATTTACTCAATATTTATAAAAATAAGAATGCAATAAAAGTAGTTACTCTAAGTAGTTGTTGATGCCTTTTTCAGCAGGATTTAATGTTTCATTAATGATTCTGGATGACGAAGATTGTGTCTGATTCTTTCCAACACGTACCCATATTCAAATAAGAAAGGAAATATTTCAGAGGTTCAGTTTTGGTGAAGCTGCTGCTAGAAAATGCAGATGAAGACTGATGTTCCCTGCCAAACTCAAATTTGCAGGGGAGGACAGCTGGATATTCTAGTAGTTAGCCATGCTCAGATATAATAACCATCATAGGACTTCTCTACTGGGACTTGGAGATAGGCAGTGTGTTGATCCAAGATACTGATTGTTTAAATGTGTTGAGAAATTTAACCACAAGATGGAAACTGGCTCTGATAAATGCAAGAGTAGTGAAGTGCTGCATTTGATCTACCACAATGGGTGGAAATCAAGAAAACAAAAACATTTGTTTTATGTTAAATTACAAACTTGATTTTGAAATACAGTGTGACCCAGATGGTGACATGGCCTGTATTTTCTTTGGTAGTTTATAGGAACTCACTGCAATACTTAGGGCTGGGTCTTGGGGGAAAAAAAGGCTGCTGCACTTAGGTCTCATAATCAATTCAGTACTCACATTAACTGTATAAGATCTGAAGAAGCAAGGATGTGAAATACAGCATATGTGAAATGAATGCTCTTGTGCAGGAAATGAGGATTAAAAGCCAGCTTGCAGTGGCTGTTAGAATGAGTACAGGGTTCCACAGTACAATGTGTGAGAGGAATTTGAGAATCATGGATCTTTTTGGGACTGAGAAAAGAATGTAGGTGTGGAAATCAGTATTGGTTCTTGTCCAGTTGTCTGGAAGAGGAACTTGTATTCACTTCCCCATTTGACTTTTTGCTGTCTTTCCATGTACGTGCAAATAGATTGGAATGGCCCTTGTACCTCTGTTCCCAGTGTGTCAATCAGACAAACTATGATCATTACATTAAGCAAGATTAATTTGCTTCAAAATATTTGCTGAGACACCCAGCAGAATGTAAGCCTTGCTTGTGCCTGGAAATATTATCTTTGCAGTAAGGCGAGAGAGAGACCTTTGGGATCTGACCTTTGGGAAGAAAGCAAGTGCCAAAATACGGCACAAGCAGAAAACATTTAGCCCCTCTGGGCTGGGTGATGGCAGCAGGCTATGGACAGTTTCCATGGGTGGTCAATCCATGTTAGTGCAGATTTCATAATTTTCTGCTCTCAAGACATTTCGGCTTGATTTCTGCAGGCAGGCTGGAGGATGCAGCAGCCTTGCTGCTTCTGGAACTGCTCCTTGGCAAGAAATACCTGCACCCAGTGCTGGCCCTGGTAACTTCAGCAGCTTCTTGTGACAGCTCATTTTCCTGCAGCTGGTGTCTTAGGAACTTCCTCACTTATTTCCCAGAAAAACGCATCCCTCATATGTCATTTTCATTTAAGTCCAGTAATCCTCACAGAGCAACAGTTTCATAGTGGATACCTCCCCAGTCATGTCAGAAAAGCAAGCACAAATGCAAATATTTTAGGGGCAGCTATTTTCAAACCAATCTTCTGAAGGTCTCCTGGTTGCCACTGTTTTCTGATGGACAAAGAGGGAAAATGCTCGTGCTTTCTGTGGCTGCTCTTCACATTTCCACAAAGCTGAAGCTCTGCTGTGGCCTTTTTGATCCCCACCTTAGCATTTTCCTCAGTGTTTTCCTCAGCCATGCTGCTGAGGCATGCTCCCTATGCCTTGCCCACAGCAGAAACTTCTGCCAGTTTTACTCATTGCCCAAGTCCTCAGTGGGGTTTGAGTGGGGCCTCCAGGTGACAGTGCTGCAGGCAGGGTGAGGTGCCCAGAGGGTTGTTCACACCACCTCTCAGGTGACCTGTCTGTCTGTCCTGTGTAGTCACCTGAGCTCCAGCCCCGAGGTGCATTCCACCAGCGCATTGAATCATCTCACTGCAGTGAGCAGGAAGAAGCAATATTGGAGGTTCAGAAACTGATATTTATTTTGATTATCACATTAGCCCCAGCCCAGTAACTCCTGAGCGTTTGGGAATACACTGAGCACCTTGCCTGGCTCCACTTAATTTTGCTGCAATTTGAGCTATTTGGAGATGATGTGAAGAAGACTATTAAAATTCACAAAAAAGCTAGTTATATAAGCTACACTTCTTTCCCAGAACCCATACTGAGTTTCTACATTATTGCTAGTACCTATCCAACATATAACACCTATCAGTTTATGATCTGCAACTGGAAAACTTTCTTTTTCTTTTTCTATATATAAATATTAATAAAAATTAAAATTAGCACTTAGTTCTAATGTAAATAATGTTTGCAAACGTGGCTGGTTATGCCACCTGTTACTGGGATTACCTGACTGTTCTCTTATTGGAGTATGTTTCTGTTCTTTCAAATGGTACCTAGTTTCAGATGATTCTCCTGACATTTGCTGTCATGACTAACTGTAGCAGGATGGTTCTTTCGTGCATCTCTGTGGAAAAACAATCAGACTAAATGATTTAGCCCATTTGAGAATAAAATCAGGGAAAAGAGTATGTTTTCCTGTAGTAAAATAATAAATCATATTTCCTGGAAAAGTTGCCCCTGCCATCCTCTATAGC
Source organism: Oxylabes madagascariensis (assembly GCA_013400675.1). Classification (NCBI taxonomy): domain Eukaryota; kingdom Metazoa; phylum Chordata; class Aves; order Passeriformes; family Timaliidae; genus Oxylabes; species Oxylabes madagascariensis. The sequence goes on from VYZR01083623.1 coordinate 19,791, forward strand.
AGGGCTTCGTGCTCAGGCAAAGGCTGGAGGGGCAAGGGTTGCCTAAACGGGGTGTGGAAGTGGCCTTCTCTGGGCTGAAGAAGAGCTGGAAAGGTGGCCAGAGAACAAGAAATTAAGGCTTATAGTTACAGTGGTGGCCATAAGGAGACCAGGTGAGCAGAGACTAGAAAAATCAAAGGAATGTATTTCCAGCTGTGCCTGGGTAAAGAAAATGTTGACGGATTGGTGCTGGGCTGGGGCAGGCACATAGGATGGTATTGAGATGAAGGAAGGTGGCTTGCAAGAGGAACTTCAAGAGGTGATATTCCTGGGGAGCTGGCAAACTGGGACAGAGGTGCACGCAAGAGTGACACAGTTGAGAGTCACCTTATGACAGCCAAAAGCAGCTTCTGTACAAGAGGACAGAAGGAAATGCATGTGAAAGCAGGTGAGATCTGGACCGTCACACTTAAGAGACTGGAAGCAGAAAGGCCAAGGAAACTGGTGCTGGGCACATCTACACTGAGGATGGGATAGCATGTCCACATTCTTTGAAGGAATGGAGGCTGCATCAGGGCACCTTGGTTTCCTCTGGAGCTGAAATATGGGCATACACTGGTCACACTCTGTTCTGTGTCTCCAGAAAGGACACCTGGGCACATAGACTGGATGGGAACTGTGGTTTTCACCTTGAATTCTTACCACTAGTCAAGAGCAAACTGAAATATTTATTGAGACCAAGGGTAAAATCACAAGGGTAGAAGGGTAATAAAGACGATAAAGGGTAAAAGCTAATAAAGATGATGCAGTTCTGTCACAGGAACGTTTTCTAACAAATTCAGCTAGGTCTACTCCTCATTTAAAAAGTTTATTCCT
>VYZR01083623.1:41212-58798 GCA_013400675.1 Oxylabes madagascariensis
CCAAATAAATAAATAAAAAAAAAAATGACCCAAATAAAAAAAACCAAAAAAAAAAAAAAAAAAAAAAAACAAAAAAAAAAAAACCAAAAAAACCCCAACCATAAATCACATTTATCTTTCCTTATCAAGTGTATGTACTGACTGGTACATACATAAACACTTACCTGATGTTCCTTACAGAACAGCTTTCTGCAATATGATGCGATACCTGTATTTCTCTACCCTTTTCCCAGGTCAGGCTGGATCTAAATGAAGTGAAGCACTCAGGGGAAGGGAAAACTTACTGTATCTCTGTCTGAATAAGAAGCTACCCTATGGTGTACCGAACGTGGTCTTCATATAAAAATATATACAGTCTCCGTATTTGTTTTTCCTAGTAGTTTCTCTGATGAGGAGTTCTAACACCTACCCTGTGATCTCTTCGATGTTCATAAATGTCTTGATGACCAATGGTAACTCATATTTCACTATGAAGAGGTAGCTTGACATAGCTGTAGGTGAATAACATCATAGATCATTACAAATATAGAATATGCCACACAATGCAAGAATCACATAACATGTTTCATAACTTCACTTGAACACAAGCAGTTAATGAACACATGTTGTGTGACAAATAAGTCTCCAAGAATAAGCAGGGAACAATTACTATTGACAGTACAGACACTTTAAGATCTTGTCCTCACCTCCAATGTTCTGCATTGTAATCGATCCAGAAGCAGCAAGTTTTCCAGCCATACCAAAAGCCTTCATTCCCAACTGTTCATACAATAAAGATCCTAAAAGAAAATACAATATCCCATTGGAAGGGTGTATTTCACGAACATACCATAAGAAACAAACAAACAAAAAAAATAGTAATAAAATAGTAATTTGCCATACCTCCTTCATTGGCAGTCTTCAAAAGAAGATGCACTGAATACAAAGAAAATATTGAGACAAACAGCAGGAGTATCCTGGGGAGAGGAAAACATGCGAATTTGTAATAGCCATAAATGACTTATTGTAACCCTACTAAATAAAGATGTATCAAATATAAACATTATCCATATTAAAATATTATATGGGAAAAATGTAGATTCCAAGGTCAATTAAGTGTTCTGAAAACCCAATTAATGCCGTGTGTAGAAGGGACTTTATACTAAATTGCATTTCAGAAGCACACAAAGAAATTCTAATGTAGGCTTGAACAATGATTCTATTCAGTCTAAAGTGGCATAAGCATGACCAATTGTTAGGCTATTATACTTGGCTACATTTGGTAATAAATAACTTTGAACAAAGTATCAATGGCAATGTGTGTGGGTGGGCGGGAAGGTTTGCATCCTTGTAAGAAACCGTGTTTTTCCTGTCTTCCTGTCCCTGTTCAACAGTGTGTCATGCACCTATTGTACAGTTGAGGCTAACTACAGCTGAAGTGAAGATTATCTCTTGGTCCTAAAAGAAATCAGCTTTTCAGCTTAAATCTGTTATGTCCTTTTTTTTTAATGTAAGGATCAAACTGCAAAAGCCTTAAAGAATTGACTGAAAATTCAGACTCATTGAGAGCTACGTTTTTCAAATGGAAATACACATCTATTGTCATTTAAAAAAATTCCTTCCTCAAAAGTTAACTCTTCAGATGTGCTTACATGGGAATCGCTAGTGGCTTGTTTATCTTCCCCACAGCTTTTACAGGCAATGCATATTATTTCCAGAAGCACATTTGCATCACCTAAAATTCGGATCTCTCAACAACAAATCTCTCCCACAACAAATGCACTTCCTGGAGTGGCACGCTAGGGGGGACTTCTCGGCTGCTGGAGAACACAGTGGAAAATTACACAGCATTAAACCCCCCCCTTGTCTTTCTTATACCAATACAAGCATTTGCTTAATAGGAAACCTGAGAATCAGCACATGAAAAATGGCTTAAAAAGGGCAAACTTCATTTCCCAGAGTACATTTTCTTTTGTGTAATTTTTAATGTTGGCAAAGTTAGTAAATGCAGCACAAAGAACTGGAAACAAAAAGATCTGAGACGCTTTACAGATCTGTGTAGGAAACTTAAGGAAACTGCGCCAATTCAACACTAACACATGCACACAAATAAACCTCTCTATTTCTGACAGGCAGATTTGACTCAGCCATCGGGTAGAAACAGCACAGCTGAGATGTGCCAGGGTTACACTACTTTAAAACAGCACAGAATCTGGGCCTCTCAGTCCTAACCTGGAATAGCTGCCTACAGTGTAGACAAGATCAGCCAGCAAACTCATCTTTGAAGCTCACTCTGTTTCTGGCTTCCAGGCCATTCTATTAATTTATTTAGTGCTGACACAAGTGACAAGTCACAGCACTTACACAAGTGCCTCCATAGTCTTCGAAGAACTTACTGCCTTAATCAACTGCATCTGGATCTGATTCTGTAACCTAGTTATTAAGGGATGCCTGTAATGCCCTCACTGTCATCATAAATCCTCAGCATTATCTGTGATTAACTGCTTTTCTGCCTCAGAACTGTACGATCTACAAGTTTTGAAAGGTAACAAGCTAGTTTGTCTTTGAAACAGCACTAAAGCAAATAGATCTGAATATGGTATCTGGAAACAAAAAGTAACTAAATTGCCCCTGTACCTAATAGTTAAATTGACAGTTTTGAACATTTTTTCCTCAGAAAAGAGGACCCTCCCAAGTCTGTTCAAATAGCTAACCTAAAACACTCTTTTTATCCTCTCCTCAGAGACATTCTAATGTGCATTACACTGATTATCTTTCATGTGCTGCAGAACATCTTTAAAGCATGAAACCGATGCATAGAGAGATGAAGTATCTCTTCTAGATTCATGCTAAGTTATTCATTCAGTTTAGCATCATCTAAGCAAGTGAAAATCTTAGTAAAAGATTAACAAATCACTATATACTTAAAATCCTTTAGGTCAGAACTTCACATGTCGGTAGTTTCCTCAGGAAACTTGAGCACCACCCGATACACTGTGAAACATCTGGAAGTAAATCTGACCTACTTTCTGGAAATCTGGCAGCAGAGACAGGGAAATTTTGAACTAAACATTGCTCTTCACATGTTCTTGAACATTCAGCACATTCATCTATTTCCAGGATAAAAACACAAAGTTCCTTTAGACATATCCATGGATATTCATTTGCAGTCAAGTCGCTGATACTACATCTTGTGTGAGCTGAACTGCCTCCAATACATGAAAAATGTACTTTCCAGGACATTTAAAAACACTGTACATAACTGTATCCTTATGTCATTTCCAATTACATTATTGTAGTTCTGTCCTATACCTCAAAGCTTTTGCCAGTGTAGACAGACCAATAAAGATATGCTGGTTATTCCACATCCCTCCCTTGCAGGCAGACAGAAATTTTTATAGGTGTAACTGAAACCATATCCCTGAATTGAGTGAAAACATAGCAATAAAATGGACTTCTGTATTGGTTAAGTACATTGTAACTCTGTAGGCACAATGATGTCAGTTGAGGAAAGCGAGACCACATCCCTGACTGGGGCTCGGATAATAGGACTTTCAGGGAAAGTCTATCAGTTATTCATGGAGGAACCGCAGCTAAGTCAAGTAAAATTCACTGTAAAATGTTTTTGAGGGTTGCGGAACTTGCAATGTATGTTTAATTTTTGCAGGTTTTTCTGACTGTATCACAATCCTTAAATTTAAAACAAGCCATAAATCCTAAAATGCAATTCTGCACCCATGAAAGTGACTGGGTATTTTCTAGGGGTCACATCATTACACCAAGTACTTTTCCATTACGAATTACACACCAGAAAGAAGGGGTTTTTTTGATGAATCAAAAGATACTTACACAAAAAGAGCAATTCCAGTGTTAGCCATGGCAAAAGAAAGACCAAGGATGCCACTACCCACAATAGCATTGCTCAGATTAAATACTGACATTCCAAAAGAAGTAGTACCCGGATGCTGAGAAAAGGGAGATAGGCAGTAATTAATATAAAGTTATTACTCATCTCAGAATTAAAACAAACATAAATTTGGCAGTACGTTTTTGTTTGTTTGTTTATTTGGAACGTCATTGCTGGGTACTTACATACTGAGTTTCATATTTCTTCTTTCCGAGGTTGGAGTCGAGCAAGAAATTTTGGTTTTCTGGATCAATATCCGCATAGTGGCTGCAAAACAACATTGCATCATTAGCGACTCTCACGGGCGACTCGCATATTCGCTTCCCGATCAGCACTTCCAATCCATTTCAAAGGGCAAAGGAAAAACCGATGGAATAACCCCGAAAGAACCACCCCACCTGCCGCCGTGCGTCTCCGGCCGCAGCGATTCCCGCGTTTCCGTACGGACCGCCGGCAGACACGGGGCACCGCCGGCAGACACGGGGCACCGCCGGCAGACACGGGGCACCGCCGGCTCCCCGGCCGGCGCCGCCCGCCGCCCCGCGGCGGAGCCCCCTCACCTCTTCATGGCAGCCGGCTTGGTGGGGTAGGGGTAGCTGAAGTCGTTGCTGTTGGAGCTGTAGCTGCTGCTGTCCTCGTCGGGCGAGATGTTGAACTTGCCCATCTCGGCGCTGCTCATGCTGGCGGGGCGGGGGTCGGGGCCCGGCGGCGGCCGCTCTTTTGTCCTTGCCGGCGGGACTCGCCGCGCCTGCGGAGGGGGCGGGAGGCGACGTCAGCGCCGCACCGAGGCAGCGCCACGCCGCACTCCCCCCTCCCCCTCCGCCTCCCCGCCCCGATAGCGGAGAGCAGACTGATGCAACACCGATGGGCGATTGTCACATCGGCCGCCGGAGCCTCCTGCCCCGCGCCTGTCGCTCCCTGTGTTTACCTCCCTGCTCCCCGCCGGCGACACCGCGCGTCCCGGCGTTTTCAATGGAAAAACGCAAAGCGGTCGCGGGACTGCGACGCGCCGCAGTCGCTTGGCGGGTTCGCCACCTTTCCGGGATGCCGCGGCGGCGCGTCCCTACGCGCGTCCCGGCGGAGCCCGGCAGGGTCCTGGCGACAAGCCGGGGCGCTGCCGCCCGACAAAGGCGCCAAGGACGAGCCGCGCTCCGTCCGAAAAGTCGCCCCGTTCCTCCTGGCGGCCCAGTAACAGCCAGCCCCTGCCGTACCTTCTACGCACAAGCTTGAGGGTTTCTCCCGAAGCCTCGGAATAACGAGATCCTCCCGTCTCCGCTGCTACTTCTTGCAAGGGAAAAAAAAGCCCTTAACTATGAAATGTCAGCGAAAACAAGCCTCTAGATAAATAAAGGCAGAAAAAAAAATCACGTAAAAAAGTCAGAGGTATCAAAAGGAAAGAAAATATCGCGTCTGTCTGGCTCCGCCGTCGCTCCCTGTCTGACGGCCCCCTCGGGGCGCCGCCGCTCTTCAGGCAGGAATGTGGGCGCGTCACTGCAAGGGGCGCGGCGCTCCCCCGCTGCCGCGCCGCCCCCCGCCCTGCCGGCTGACCCCCGCCGCCGCCCCGGCACGGGCTGGGGGGCACAGGGGACTGAGGGGTGGGAGCCGGTCACCGGCGTGCGCCCGCCGGGGGTCAGGGGCGCGGCCGCTAGCACATGAGCCGAGCGGCTCTCCAGTGTTTACATTGGGGCACTGGTTTACACGACGGAGACAGGACGCTGCGGTGCTTGTCAGGAGCGCCCTGCCTGAGAGGCGCTTCTGCCGGCCCAGTGCAGCATCCGCAGCGTGACTGCAGCACCCGGTGGCTACCGGCTCACCCAGCACCTGCCTCCCTCTTTCCACGCCGCGCCTGCTTCCGGGCTCTGGCGCTGGCGTCTCGCAGTAGCTGGGTGCGTGGCAGGGGACGGGGTGCCACCGACACATCATAGCTGCTCGCTGCAGTCACTCGCTATTTTTAACACCTGCAGCAGCACACGTGCAAGCCCGGACCCCGAGGGCAGCCGACAGACTCCCCGAACGTTTCCTTCGGGAAGTGAACCGGAATGACAGACTCCCCCCAGTGATGTGATTCACGATAAACCCCCTGTAGGGAACGCAGGGGGGAGGGGGGGGATGTGTGGAAAAGAACATCCTGCTTCCTTTTCCTCAAGTGACCACTCCAGAAGATTTGAAGAGCTTTGCTGCTCGGCCCTCCGTGGAAGTGGGCGGCGGGGCTCTACTGTCCGCCGCAGCTCCTCGCACACACGGTGCAAGGACGCAGCTCGGAAGGAGGCTGGACGGGGGTAGCACGGTCCCGCTTGGCTGCTGTCTCTAGAGGGACAGGGGATTGCAAAGCAGCCTTCCCAGCTCCTGTCCTCGCGGCAGCAGCGCACTCCCACGCCACTCTGGTGCTGCCAGCCTCGAGTGTGGAGGATGCCCTGCCACCGAGTCGTTTGACCCTCCCTGCGTTATCGCCCTCGCTCCCTTCTTCTGCAGCATCGACAGCTCGTGGAGGTGCGAGGGGCAGCTCCCTGTCTGCTGTCCCGCGGCAGTGGCGGCCACCGGGACACGAGAGGAGCTCCGTTATGTCGAGGGACACCGAATCCCTCACCACCATCGCCGCTCCTGGGCCCCCTGCAGTGCCCGCGGCTGTGACGGGCACGCGAGGCTCCCCAGAGCTGAGAGAAGCGACAGGACGGTGGCTCTGCCCCGCGACAGTCGCCGGGGCAGGCGGGCGGGAAGCGGGCGGGAAGCGGGCGGGAAGCGGGCGGGAAGGCGCCGGGCGGCGCGAGGCGGCGGCACCCAAGCATCACCGCCGCCGAAGGTTCTGGACCGCCCCCGGCCACGCCGGGATGGGGGGCGGGAGTGGAAGCCGGGAAGGGGCGGGGACCGGCGAGGGCAGGCGCAGGAGATGCAGGAGAGGAAAATTTTCCATCGCTGCAGTCAGTGGTCCCCCCGCCCCCGCCCGGCGCGGCGCGTCACGGGCCCCCCGCAGCCCGGCGGGGCGGGGCCGCGCTGCTGCGGCGCCTTCCCGCGCAGCCCCGGGGCCCTGCGGGGCGGCGGCGGTGGCGCACCTGCTTCCGCGGGAGCGGCCAGCGAGATGAGCCCGGAGCTGAGCTCGGGGCGCGCTGCGCTGAGCCGGCTCCTGCCCTGCGCACCTGCCGGTGCCGGGCGCCCGCCCTTACCGCGTCTGCGGGCGCGGCGGAGCGCGCCTTGGGGTGCCCGTGGCGGTGAGGGGCGGTAGAGTCGCTCCGGGAGTGCCGGTCCACGGCGTTTTCGTCCTCTTGGCTTGCGCAACGGGCGATTTTCAAAGGCTTCGGCAACCTGGCGGGTTAAATGGAAAGGCTGCGTGGCGCGCCCTCCCAGCGCAATCACAGCGATATGTAAATAAGCACTGCTGCGGGGAAGGCAGGGCACGCTCTTTTCCGATGGGAATGGTGAATGCCTGGTGCCTTTTTTAGTCAATCCCATTCTTCGGGTGTCAGCAGTTCTGTGAAACAGTGTACATGACAGAGGTCAAGGTGACCGGTTTGTTGTGGGTTTTGCCAGTGTAGCAACAGACGAAATGACGCATTCGTAACGTTTTTAGGACCGTATCATCCATTTCAAGGCAAGCGCACAGATTGGGTGCATGGTAAAGTGTCCCACATGCGCCTGATAAGTACAGCAACCATCTTTATAGATGTGATCTGGATGTCGTGGACAATACAGCTTTTAAAAAAGGTTCAAACCAGATTTCTTAGCAAAATCCAAGTTTTACTCTTCAGGTGCTTTTTTTAAATTTTCTTTTTTCTAGAACTGTCCTCATTTTATATGGAGAACGATGATGAGACTTTGTTGCTCATTTATGAGAAGAAAGATTGGTAAAATGCATCCAGGAAGAAAAATTGCTGTATTTGTAATGGCCCCATTATTGGAACTCTGCAACATGCGAGTGCAATCTGCACTGCTCCAGAATATTGAGCCTCTAAAATTTTACCCATGCAGTCTGTTTGCTGGTTCAAATGATCTGCTTTTTTCAAGTGGTTTTAAGTAATGCCTCACTGATTGAATTATAATTTTCCTGACTTTGTGATTGCCAAGAATGTCCTTGGCAAAACATACATAGAATGTGTTTCATCCAATTTTGAAATGCATTTTGTAATCAGAATAATAAAAGTTAATATTCATCAGTTCCTCCCACCATAGTTTCAACAATTCATTTGTTTTCATTGTTATGCTTTTCTTTATTTTTTAAAGTGTTCTTTTGTTCTTTTTTCCCCTTTCCTTTGTTTTCATCCTCCTTATCCCTAAGTCACCCTCATTTTTATACCTTCAATTTGTTTGTTTTCATTTTGTTCTTTTGTATGCCTTTACATACTGGAAGCTTCCTTACAAAGTTTGAGCATTTAGGGTAGTTAAGAATGAACTTTTTTACTTTTAATCTGAAGATTCTGTTCCTGCTTTATGTTTTAAGGCTGTTGTAAAAGAAATTGTAAGTTAGTTGTTAGTTAGGTGTTGTAAAAATTGCATTGTATTCAGTGACACAGGTAGAAATTAACTAGAGTTTTCAATTTATTATACAGGGAGGTAATGGAGGTTTTGTAGCTGAAGAACTATCTGCTCTGTGCTTCTAAATGCCAGTTTGCAGTGGAGAGCTATCCATAGATTCACACCTCACTGTAACATCACCTGTCATTCTTCATCCTGTGAATGGTTTCTTTTAAAATTTGATTATTTTTTTTTATATTTAGAAAAAGAACTACCTTGCAAGTGCCCATGGAGTTTTTTGTTTGTTTGTTTGTTTGTTTGTTTTCTTCTCATGTTTTAGCAACTAAAAGGCCTTTATAATATGGGAGGTTTTTTTCCCATGCTATTTCTTCCTCCATATATGAATAAATCTTGAGAGATACCATAAAACTATCTGTAACACACACCCATGGTTTATGGTAGGCACGGAAAAGTTATGTATACAGTAATACTGTAAATGTCAAGTTCGTTCACAGAGTTTTTAGATGATACTTCCTGAATTGCCTTTTGATTTCCAATTTNGGCGGGGCTCTACTGTCCGCCGCAGCTCCTCGCACACACGGTGCAAGGACGCAGCTCGGAAGGAGGCTGGACGGGGGTAGCACGGTCCCGCTTGGCTGCTGTCTCTAGAGGGACAGGGGATTGCAAAGCAGCCTTCCCAGCTCCTGTCCTCGCGGCAGCAGCGCACTCCCACGCCACTCTGGTGCTGCCAGCCTCGAGTGTGGAGGATGCCCTGCCACCGAGTCGTTTGACCCTCCCTGCGTTATCGCCCTCGCTCCCTTCTTCTGCAGCATCGACAGCTCGTGGAGGTGCGAGGGGCAGCTCCCTGTCTGCTGTCCCGCGGCAGTGGCGGCCACCGGGACACGAGAGGAGCTCCGTTATGTCGAGGGACACCGAATCCCTCACCACCATCGCCGCTCCTGGGCCCCCTGCAGTGCCCGCGGCTGTGACGGGCACGCGAGGCTCCCCAGAGCTGAGAGAAGCGACAGGACGGTGGCTCTGCCCCGCGACAGTCGCGGGGGCAGGCGGGCGGGAAGCGGGCGGGAAGACGCCGGGCGGCGCGAGGCGGCGGCACCCAAGCATCACCGCCGCCGAAGGTTCTGGACCGCCCCCGGCCACGCCGGGATGGGGGGCGGGAGTGGAAGCCGGGAAGGGGCGGGGACCGGCGAGGGCAGGCGCAGGAGATGCAGGAGAGGAAAATTTTCCATCGCTGCAGTCAGTGGTCCCCCCGCCCCCGCCCGGCGCGGCGCGTCACGGGCCCCCCGCAGCCCGGCGGGGCGGGGCCGCGCTGCTGCGGCGCCTTCCCGCGCAGCCCCGGGGCCCTGCGGGGCGGCGGCGGTGGCGCACCTGCTTCCGCGGGAGCGGCCAGCGAGATGAGCCCGGAGCTGAGCTCGGGGCGCGCTGCGCTGAGCCGGCTCCTGCCCTGCGCACCTGCCGGTGCCGGGCGCCCGCCCTTACCGCGTCTGCGGGCGCGGCGGAGCGCGCCTTGGGGTGCCCGTGGCGGTGAGGGGCGGTAGAGTCGCTCCGGGAGTGCCGGTCCACGGCGTTTTCGTCCTCTTGGCTTGCGCAACGGGCGATTTTCAAAGGCTTCGGCAACCNACTCTGCAACATGCGAGTGCAATCTGCACTGCTCCAGAATATTGAGCCTCTAAAATTTTACCCATGCAGTCTGTTTGCTGGTTCAAATGATCTGCTTTTTTCAAGTGGTTTTAAGTAATGCCTCACTGATTGAATTATAATTTTCCTGACTTTGTGATTGCCAAGAATGTCCTTGGCAAAACATACATAGAATGTGTTTCATCCAATTTTGAAATGCATTTTGTAATCAGAATAATAAAAGTTAATATTCATCAGTTCCTCCCACCATAGTTTCAACAATTCATTTGTTTTCATTGTTATGCTTTTCTTTATTTTTTAAAGTGTTCTTTTGTTCTTTTTTCCCCTTTCCTTTGTTTTCATCCTCCTTATCCCTAAGTCACCCTCATTTTTATACCTTCAATTTGTTTGTTTTCATTTTGTTCTTTTGTATGCCTTTACATACTGGAAGCTTCCTTACAAAGTTTGAGCATTTAGGGTAGTTAAGAATGAACTTTTTTACTTTTAATCTGAAGATTCTGTTCCTGCTTTATGTTTTAAGGCTGTTGTAAAAGAAATTGTAAGTTAGTTGTTAGTTAGGTGTTGTAAAAATTGCATTGTATTCAGTGACACAGGTAGAAATTAACTAGAGTTTTCAATTTATTATACAGGGAGGTAATGGAGGTTTTGTAGCTGAAGAACTATCTGCTCTGTGCTTCTAAATGCCAGTTTGCAGTGGAGAGCTATCCATAGATTCACACCTCACTGTAACATCACCTGTCATTCTTCATCCTGTGAATGGTTTCTTTTAAAATTTGATTATTTTTTTTTATATTTAGAAAAAGAACTACCTTGCAAGTGCCCATGGAGTTTTTTGTTTGTTTGTTTGTTTGTTTGTTTTCTTCTCATGTTTTAGCAACTAAAAGGCCTTTATAATATGGGAGGTTTTTTTCCCATGCTATTTCTTCCTCCATATATGAATAAATCTTGAGAGATACCATAAAACTATCTGTAACACACACCCATGGTTTATGGTAGGCACGGAAAAGTTATGTATACAGTAATACTGTAAATGTCAAGTTCGTTCACAGAGTTTTTAGATGATACTTCCTGAATTGCCCAAAGGATATCCAATAAAATATGTAATATGTCAAAGCACTCTGTACTAATAGCTCAATAACATTCATTTTGTCTGTGCCTAGTATGAATAATACAAAAATCCCAACAGAGAAGGGATCTGCATCAGGTGAAATCCTCAGTACTGCCAAGCGTCTGGGGAAGGATGGTAATGGAGAACAGTAACAGAGACCTGGGAGCTGTGTTGTGTCCTGAATGAAACGCCTGCACTACTGTCTACATTACAGATGTGGTCTGTCATGAGGATGAGCTGGAAGTATGGGTGAGTGGGGAAAACAAGGATTCATGGTTTTGTTGCATAGACTCGGTGGTCCACAGAGGTGCAGGCGGGGCTCGTGGGTTCCACCATCCTTCCAACCAGTTTGGTTCATGATTCTTACCTCACATGGACTGCCTGTGGCATGCAATTAATGAAATTATAGGTTCTGATTATATGCTTTCTTAAACAAAACTTCCACTGAAGCCAAGAGGTATTACGAGTGCATAAGGAATGCAGGATTGCATATCCTGCCTCTTGGGCTTTGTGATGGTGTGTTGGGAGTTACATGTTAAACTTGGTTTGAGCCTTCATGTTTTCCCTCTGTGTTTATTCTAGTCTAGTTTCAATTTTGCAATATGAAAACAACAAAATTGCTATGTTAAGAATATAAGCAGCAGTATTCTTTCAAAAAAATAATACATTTACTACAATTATAGCTTGGATTTAATCCAAAAATAGGGAGAGATTCTGAGTTTTAAAACCATCAGATTATGCTGTTATACTGCAATAAACTCAAAACAGTGAGAGCTGCATGAGATATGTAGTACTAATCATCTCCAAGAAATTGTCAGCCTTAAATGGACATTGCAGCTGCTATATAAATAATTTTTACTTGGTATTTTTAACTCTGTAACATTTTTAGGAGTTTTAAAAATAGCATTTCTCTGTTAATCTTGATTCATCTTTTCCACTCAGCAAACTGATGTTTCTTTCGTATGTGAAATTTACATAAGTTTTTAAGGCTGTGGTTTTTGTTTTTGTTTTGTATAGTACAATTCTAGAAAAGCTTTGGAAATGGTATTTATTAATTAAATGAAACTCTTGTCATTTTCTATAAGCCATTCTGCATATTTTTCTATAGATTCTTATGGGAATAAGAGCTACTATTTTTGCTCTTTTAACATTTGCTGGTGGCAGAGAGTATAATTTAAGACATGCATTTGGATTTCCAGAGATGTTATTGCCATTATTACAGCAGTCTGTGCATCAGTATCACTTTTTATGTCACCAGAACGTTGAGGACATTGTTTGTCAACGAAATAATGCTTCACATCTTTGGAGAGTCACTTGCATTTTTGTGGCTCCCTTCAAAATAGTGTAAGTTTAAGAAATTAGATCAAGTTATCTGGGCATATTGATATGCAAGAGGTGTATGCAGAAGGGAACAAAACTGAAACAATTGTGTAGTTATGAAGAGATTTCTGTGCTTTACCAGGCAGAATAATTGTGTTTGCTCTGATATGGCAAAGAAAAAGGCCAGTTAGGCAGGAGTTCAACAAGCACTGTATTTTGATGGATAACAAAGCCCCAGTGAGCCAAGAAAATCAGCTCCTCATTTCGTATTTCTTGTCAAAAATATCATGAAAACAGGTAGCAATAGAAACATATTACAACTGGATCTTTATTCTGTAAATTCACATGTGTAACTTAGTATGCATTAACCTTGTTTTGGTAAAATTGCTGCTGTTTCTAAACATGTTGAGGACTGGATCCTACTTTGTGGTAGACAACCATTACCTACTGAACTTAAAATTCCACTTTTTATCTCCAATGCATAAAGCACAAGAATTGTTATTTACAGTATCCCAGTAGGTCCCTAAAATCTGATGCTTTGTGTCTGACGGTGGCCAATAGAGGATTTTTCCATGGTAAAGGTAGGAAAGAGGATAGCATCAAGCAGTTAAATGTTCGAGCAATGTGATGTTTAGGATTTGGGATTTACTGAACCAAAGGTTGTATCCATGTGTTTGTATTTCATACTTTCTGGTACTCATCTACATGAAATTGTTGAATTACTTTTGAACCCACGGTTCATATTTATCATAAGCAGTGACAAAGCTTACTTAGGCATTTACAAAAACTTCTTCCATTTGTTAATTTTTTTTCCCCCCAGACTTTTTCCTAATCAGTTCACTTGAGATCCCCATGTTTTGCACAGTAAGAATAATAAAGATTTTATACACCTTTACTCTACATCTTTCTTGAAGTCAAAGAGTCCTAGTCAATCTGAGAGAAACTAATCTTCGGTTCCCCTGGGTTCCTGTCATGGAGAAATGAAGATTGCTCAAGATGTTATAGGTGTTTTCTCATTTGTTAGAGAACAAAATTTAGGCATGGAGTCTTTCATAAAATGGCAGCAAGCTACCACCTTGACTTTTTTTGCAGTTGTTCTGTATTCATGTTGATGCGTGTTCTTCTGCATGTTCTGAGGAAGGACTTCTCCTCATGTTTTTAGACTGAGTGTTTGCTGTAGGTCTGAGTATTCTAAGTTGGCTGGTGTCCATGTGTAGAAAATTTGTAGCCATTTTTTAAATTATTTTTGAAAGATGCTTTTTAGTTGTGAATAATTATGACTCAATTTTATAAACCCATTTCTTGTGGGAAGAAATATCACTGTCCGACCTTAGTGTGTACAGATTTTGGTGAATAAAATGGACATCTTTAATTTAGTCAAAGGAATCTTCATGGATCAATTCCTGGCAAAAATTAGGAATGGTTAAATAACCTAGTTTATGCACTCTTCCTTGTATGCAAAGAGAAGATTTGAAATAAATTAGTGAAAAAAATTATTACATAAATTCTGTATGGTGGTAAGGACATTTTTGTTTATATACATACCAGAGAATTTATGTACTTGGAAAGACATCCCCCTCCTGTTTATCTCCTATGTACAGAGTACTTTTACAGACTAAGCAGCTGCTGAGTCATACTTTCATCAAATGATTGACAGCCCTGTTTCTACTAAGAACTGGTAGATTTTCTCGCCTGTGTATCAGACGAGCAGTGTAACGCCCCTTGCTTAGGAAATGAAAGTATGACACAGCATTATAACTGACCTCACTGACAATGCTGTAAGCAGCTGAGTGGAAATGTGTCTAGGCAGCTATGTAGGGCAAATCAAAATCTATCCACATTAAATTATTTACTGGCAGTAATGATCCGCTATTAGAGAAAGTAATATAGTAGGTATTCATTTCAATGTGCTGAACTAGCAGTTGTGCAGTGCAGTTATTCGGAGGAAATTTTGTCTGAATATATGAGTAGTAATAGATCTGAGAGAGACATGAAGCTCTCCGTTGGCAATGTTTCCTGAGCTCAGAAAGATATGTACATAACTAGAGTAATTAAGTCTAAGCCTAAATAATCTACAATTTATAATACCAGTATATAACATGTATTGAATAGTTTGTGAGTCCAAAATAAATTACAAGAAGCTGTAAATATTGTCTTCATCTTTAAAAATGTAGGAAGATTTTGTTGTGGAACCATAAATATGTTCAATACATTTATTTCCCCTTGGTATATGATGTTTTAAATTGGCTTTTCCTTGAATGTTTAAGTACGTGCTTGGAGTATGACAAACAGAATCCAGTTTATATTTACAGAGATACCTGCAGTTATTCCTTTAAAATCCTTTAAGTAGTTAGTTATGTTGCTGTTATAGCAGAATTATTCCATAAACAGCACAGCTCTTCATGTTGCATTTAGCCATTCACTTGCATTTTTGTTTAATGTATAGGTATAAACTTTTAACAGATAGAAATTTACCTTTAACCAACAAGAATTTTACTGTCATTTGGCATATAAATGCACATTTTTTTGAGGTTTATTGTACTCCTCTGGTATTCCATAAAAAATTTTGTCATGGCAGAGAAAGGGTGACTGCACTTTTTTGGTTGCTGCTGTGGAAGTGCTTGTTACATCATTTTTCTGATGGCCTTCTTTGGATTGCAAACAGATTATGATATTCAGGTCATTTGGATTTTCTTGTAGCCCATAGGTACCTCAGTTGCCATGATACTGAGACTGCACTGTGTGGGAAACTTACTCATCTGACTAGTCAAATAGTCTTCAGGTGCATGATTTTGTGCATGTACTACAGTTTTTGCACAACTAGATTGGATAGATTTCATGTCATTGTATTTGTGATGGAGTATGTTGGAATAATGTCCCTGGAATTTGACATAGGATTTTGACGTGCCATACTAAGAGACATTACACGTTCCTTGTGGTATGACATCAAAAAGTAACTATAAATTGTACAAACTATCTGAAGAATTTTGAAATACAGATGGTTCTATAAAAAACTAGCATGTATAGAATACATAACAATGGCTTTTTTAGTTTAACTCATGATTGGCACATATGTGGAACAATATATATAACTGACACTATCTCAAATTAAGAAACACAGAAAATCTAGATCGCAGAGTCTCCTTTTTATTCCACATACAGACTTGCACAGGTAAGCACATGCAGACAAGCTTAAGGCGGTGATACTGGCTTCTGTTAATGAATAAGGAAGCTACAGGAAGGAATAGAATCCCTTCATCAGAAATTTAACATAATTTAAAATAAAATATGGCTAAATATTTTTAAGTAGGTGCACTAATTAATGTCAACATAGGTAATATATTTAAAAAGAGAAACATGGTTTTAGTGGAACTTAGGAGTAAATTGTGCCTAGTGAATGCTATTATGATATACGATTTGTTCCTTTCTGTTCTGATTGCCAACTTATTTTTAATGTCATGTTGGTTTACAGAATTCCTCAAGGTCATGATCTAATTTGATATGATTTTCTGGTTAACAGTCTGAAGTGGAAAAGTCACACAGAGAAACAAAGTTGTTGAGATAACATTAAAAAAAATTGCTACAGAATGAAAGAAATGTAGATTAATTATTATATCAGTGTACTAGACATACCCATCATTTATGCTTTTCTCCCGAACTTTACATTCTTTATTTTAATATTGCTGGAATTGTATGTAACAAGTACCATTTGTGATCAAATAAAAACTTGGTGACCCTGACTGTGATCAAAATGATCTCAGAAAGCATAAAAATTTAGAATTTTTTCCTCTTATAGGACAATATCACAGTAGAAAGAATAACTGACCTAACGAACATCATACAAACCTGTAGAAAATTTAACAGAACACACAGTGTTGCTTTTCCACCCCTCTCTGTCTAGTTCCTCTACATGTAAGCAAGTAACGTTTTGTTCTGTTGCTCTTTGTCTCCTTCACTTCTTTGATTCTGCTTCAGGTCCAGGACCATTAGTCCACAGATCAGACTGGCACCTTGCCAAACCTTAATGATACAGAAAAACTGCTCTGTAGTTTTTGATTTTATGAAAAGTTTTGAAATGAACCAATAGGAATGCTTGACAAAAAAAAAGTGAGGAGAGATGTGGAGGAAGGCTTATTAGGAGTCACAGAGAGGTTAGAAACTCATCTAGAGACCAGATCGTCACTTTTTTCACCAAATTTCCATTGAGATCCTGTCATGGAGCCCGTACTGCAGTACGCTCTAGGCTGAATTCTCTCCTACATGTGTATAATCTTGTTGCCAGTCACTGGTCCAAGATGGTTGTACCCCATCTTCCCAAAAATTGAAGGACCATTGAGTAAGACTACCTGTGACACTAATCCCATTTGGGCTCATTATTCATGTGTTCCCAATGGTCCTTAAGGTCTTTGCAACACAGAATGGGCCATACCTCTGCATACCCCTTGTCCGGTCTGTCCTTTGCTGTTGCAACAAAATCCCTGCAAGGCATGGGAGGAGGAAGCACAGGGTAGGAGCTGGGTGCTGACTGGCCATGAGCTAGTATCTGAGAGTTGGCTCCTGTAAGAAACCTCCCTCTGTAGGTAAATGAGTGGTGAAATCTGTGTTTCCTACAGGCTGTAGAAAACTGCCCTGCCCAGCTTCCTTGGGACTCTCATTCACAGCCTGCCTGTTCAAGCTCATGTCTGGACATCCCATTGTTGCTTGTGTGGTCGTGCATGAGGATCTGCATCCCACTCCGTCTCTTGCAGTGTGGATTTGCTGGCTGCCTCCCTGGCGGGCCCTTGAACCTACACTATAGACAGCCTTGCATCCAGCTCTGTTTCCTGACTGGACCTTCAACTCACGTGATAGTCAGCCTTGGCCCTGGTGCTCTTCTGCAGGAGCACCTGGCTGCGCCCCCCAGAGGGACCATGGACCTAGTTCCATACCCGTGTCTGGGTCTGTTGGTGAATTGTGACCCTACCATCACCCTGGCCCTGCCAAGTGAGGGATTTTGTATTTACATAGTAATACATTGCTCATAGTCAAAGACCTTCACCAAGGATTTGGCCCCAAACCCTGCAGTTATTAAGAGAAAGGTATGTGACTCTGTGTGGAGTCACTACAGGCTTTCGCAGGTAAACAAAGTACTTTCTTACTCAGAGCTACATTTCAAAAAAAAAAAAAAAAA
>VYZR01083628.1:0-23171 GCA_013400675.1 Oxylabes madagascariensis
ATGGAAACATCTGTTTGGGTGTGAGGGTGCACTGCAATCGTTTGGGAGGGGGAGCATTGTTGCTGAATTCTGCAATCTGCACAGTTGTGCTGACATTTCTGAACTATAAAAGCCCTGCGGCTGGCACCTACAGAGGAAACCTTTAAAATTGATCCAGTTTAGCACAAAAACAGTTGGCTAAGCCTCAATCCATCCCTCTGCTCCTCCACCCCTTGACACAGCTTACAGCAAAAGACTTTGCTTTTCTTTTCATATGGATTTTAACAGTAATTCAAGCCCATTGATCCAGGACTCTGAGTCGGTGTATTACAATGCAAGATTATTCAGCTCTCTCACAGTCGGTTTGTCTAATTTCATTTTATTCCATAGCAAAATGGGATTGGAGGGAGGGAGGGAGGGTTAAAGGAAAAATTGGCAACATATTGCCTAAATGCTCAGGAAAACAGAAGAATATTACTCAAAGGAAAGCATAACACACTTCCACTTGGCACAGGCTGCTATACCTCAATTACATATGTAGCTATATCCCTCTATGTACCTCATCTGTGCTCCCAACTTCCATCTCTGTTCCACTGAAGGATTTGAGAGGGCAGGTGGACAAAGAGGAGAATAAATAAGCTTTAATGACATCTGAGCAAAGCTTGCCAGCGAACAGAGTGAAATGGTAGAGTTTATACCATCTCTAGCTGGGTTTAAGACTTCAAATCTCATTACACTCACCATTTACACCACATAACCTTTCTTTCTATGCTTGAAAGAAAACTGCTCATTTGCTTTACAACCTAACAAATCCATTTATAATTTAAAAGCATTTGCAACCACGGTAGTTTTGGTGGATTTTTTTCCATTGGCTGGTTTAACTTTACTCTGCTGTTTGTTTTCCTTAAGCTTCAGTAAGGTCAGCATTCCCAATCCCATTTGCAGGAAGAAGTTTACATTTAAAGATTAAGATCATTAACAACATAAGGTGGTTGAAAAAGAGGGTATAATTGGTTTCACTGGCCAAAAGAGAAGATCAGTTTTGAAGAGAGACAACACCTAATTAAGAAGGTTTGCACTGTTTTATTTTTAATAATGTCCTCTTCACCACTGCCAACATTCCTATAGTGCTCATCCCAGCAGCTTCTGTGGTCTGGCTTAGCCACTCATATTTTGCAGACACCCAGGCATCAGAGCCCTTCATGGATGGACAGAAGGAAGACTCTGATCAGGCACTAAACAATGGGAAAAGAAATAAATTGATTGTCTGTATTTAATTTAAAAAAATTAACACGCCTAGACAGAGCCACAAATCCAAACAGTTATCTTTGTTCATGTTAAATATTTGACTCTTGGTCTGTGTTCTCATCCTCCACATGTGACTCCAGCAGAACTGCTGCCAGCCTGCACCCATCCAGCATGTACCTCTGCAAAACTGGGAAACACTCCCCCTGGAGCAGTGATCCTTATGTCCTGGGCATATTTTTGGTCCTGAAGCCTCTTGCACCTCATAATTCCCCAGCAAGGTGGTGGGAGTACTGTGGAACGACACGCTGTCACGAGCAGGAGCGCTCCCATGCCGTGCATCCCACACCCACCTGGGCACCCCTGCCAGACCCAAAAGCTGCCAGAGGGGCCTGTGAGGTTCAACAGGACCAGAGAGAAGGACAGACTTCCGCCTCACATCACAGGGAGGACTGGTGCAGCCCCCAGGCATGGGGGAGCTACCCTCCATCACCTCCCCAGTGCTCTGCTCTGCCTAACCAAGGGCAGCTTCACTGCAACCACAAAAACGGAACAGAGAGTGAAAAGGATATTGCTGATCTCGAGCATGTGTGTGGGTCTGGGCTACTCTGAATAATTTAAGTCAGGCTTCTTTGATCTCTCCCTCTCCTGATCTAGCGTGGCTAGCACTGCCTTGCACATGAATCAGACAGGCTTCCCAGGCAGCTGGGGATGGGGCGCCTGCTATACAATAGGAGCTGAATAGGAAATGCTGAAAGACAATTTAAAGAGACTCCTTAATCAACCTGGACTTCAAATCTTGACCTCTCCTTTCTACACATGATACAGCTGAAGGATGCTCACTGTTATCAAAGGAGACAAAGGGAAAGAAAGGTTGTGGGAGAGCTGGAGAAGCTCTTGGTCATTGCCAACCCAGAGAAGGGGCAAAACAAGCCCCATGGTGGGACCCATCCCCAAGCCCCCCAAGAGCTCTGGCAGGGGAGCCTCTGAACTCCCTCTTCATGGGGGGATGCACAGCAAATGGCAGACTGATATCACCTACCCATCACTCCATGAGAATGATGGCATGAGTTTTATACAGCAAATCAGCCATGGCGACGTGGACACAGGGATGTGGCTGCTACTGTTCCAGCACTCACAAGGGCAGGTGGGATGTGAGGAGCAGCCCAGTGCCATCCCCATTAAACTCAGGCTATCCTGGAAATCTGCAGCTATCCTCTATAACAACCTCCCCCCTCAAAAATGCTTCCCGGGGAAGCCTCAGAACACTCAGCAGGCACAGACCCAAATCTTCATGCCACAGTCCATTGCTGCACCAAAACAGGAGCCTGCATTCCCACAGCACCCAGCTCTGCATTTCCACAGATTCTAGCTCTGCATTTCCACAGCATCAACTCCTAAACACAACTGGTAATTTCAAATGTACCTCTCATACCAAGCCACCAAAAAATAATTGCTAAATAATATATGCTAATGAGCATATATCTGGTCACAGCTTGGCAAACTCAGCTTTAGGATTAATTGTATATTGACCCAGCCTTTTAGGGAGAAGAAAGGGGAGGTGTGGGCAGGGTCCCTGGGCTACCAAGTTGCATCCAGCAGCTGCAGCCTGAGGCTTAGACCAGAGGCTTTGGCATAAAATGAGCAGCACCTTGTCCTGTGTCTACAAAAGATGGGTTGAAACCATGACGGGCAGTGCTAAAAAGGGGATTTTGAGCATCCAAGGGAGGCACAGGGGCTGCTAAGGCCAGCCTGCAGAGCTGCAGGGACATACCTGAATTGCAGACACCTGTAATGGGACTGGGACAGCCCAGGAAAGCAGGCAATCTGTCAGTATAGCACAAGGGGGATAGGCAACAGAAGGAGAAAAAATAATGTAACACCTCTGAAGACATTCAGGTCAGAAAGTGCTGGATGCCTTTTCTCTACCAGCTGGGGGGCTCTGGGAGTGGTGGGGTCAGGATGGAGCTGGTTGACTCTGTGTTAGGGACTATGTGGAGTGTGATATCTGTCAGTATAAAGGGATGAGGGCCATGGGAACACCAGTTACCACAACAGTGCCTGGTGTTCAGCTACTCACTGTGCCTGCAGCTTTTCAGTACCCGCTTCCAAGCGCATGACAAGCCTGGAAGACCATGCAAATCTGTGGCATTCCCTTCCTTGCTTCCTAGGCATTTGGGGAAGAGTGTGAACTGCTGTGATTATTTTAAGCTGCTATTTCCACACAGGCAATGGGAAGTGGCAGAAGAAGCCATTCTCCTGGAGCAGAGCTGTATCACATATGCCTTCTGCAATTAGCCTTTGCTCCCACTCCGCCCTCCGAGTCTGGGATGCAGCTCACTTTAAACTCAGCTCAGGTTCACCCAGCACAGCTGGCAGCTGATCACAGCCGCTGTGAAACATTTTGTCCACGCCAGAAGCATGGTCTGGCATGCAACTGGTCTCTTGTAACCCACCCAGCACAGCAGTTGTGTTCAACAGCAAGTTGGAGGCGTCCTCTTTCCACCTGGATCTGTGTGGCATGCACAGCTCTGACCATCGCACCTCTGCTGTTTATGTTTTGTTTTCTAACAGGTACAGTCCTGGAAGGGCAATTACCAACACATAAATACGTGTATTTAATTTCTATGTCTGTAATTACCACAAAAGTGGCCAAGTGGCCACTTTGCCTCTTGCCAGCCAAAGACGAAACACGCTGGCAAACGATGCAACTCACTGCATGACAAACGCTACAGACGGCCTTGCCCAGCAAACCCCTCCTGGAAATCCCCATTCTGAGCAGGGCCTCACTGCAATGCTTTCCTAGCACTTCGGGGAAAGTCTCCCTCCACAGAGACACAGCAACCCCCACAGCCTGTCTTTCTGAGGACTCCTGACAGGCACAGTACTCCACAGCCCCTTCTGTTGAGGGGCAGGGATCTTACTGAAGCCTGTCAGCCGGGCAGTCAGACACCATTTTGCTGCAGAAGGGATGCAGAGCTGTGCTTCCAGGCCTTCAGGAGCCACACGCATCATCATGCTGCTCTGCCAAGCAATGCCCCCCCTCTCTGCACACCCCTGCCCGACACCTCTGTTCACATGCAGATTCTCTCTGTGCCAACATCTCCTCTCAGCTCTGCCACCAGGGTTTTCAAAAGGGGCTGCTTAGCCCTGTTCTGCTGTAAAAGACCAAAAAGCATTTGAAAACCCTCCACTTCTGTTTTTTTTAACAAGCAGCAGCTCCAAATGCCATGGGGCCAGGCAACATGCTCTGCAACCCAACTCTTCCCCTGGCTCTCTGGCAGTCCTCGCCCCACAGAAGGGTCTGTTTCACCAAAACTTCCTCCAAAGATTAAACACAACCAACAACTAAGATTATGAACTCCAAATGGCCAAACCCCACCTGCCACAGAGTCTAAAGGTGACTATAAGGAATGGGCTAAGGTGGGGTGTTGCAGCAGCCCTCTTGTTAGAGGGTAGAAATGAGCTGAGACACAGACTTCTTGTTTATCACAGCATGAAAAGGGCCCTGGTTTATCCCTCTGTACACCTCAGCCATCCTGACTCCAACCATTCACTGACCCTGGCTGCAGCAAGCTCCTGCTGGAGGTTTCCCTTGCAGCCTCTGACTGCTGGTTATTTCCTGCTGAACTCTGACTGCAGGGATCAGTTTGCAGACTCTGACTGCAGGCTTTTACCCAGCTAGACTGTGACTGCAGCTTCCAACAGCAGGCTCTGACTGCACACCCAGACTGATCTCACAGCAGGGATTCTCTCTCCCCAGGATCCTCCTTCTTCACAGTTCCCTTCTTCCTCAAGGTTCTTCATCCCACTCCCTTTTATCACACTCACCTTTATTGGCTACAGCTGTTACTGATCAGGAGCCAGGTAACCTGTATTCCCTTCTCCTCCAGTGGGGCTGGCAGGGGTTCTCGCCAAGCATGGGGCCAGGCGTGCTGACAGAGGGGAGATGGGGCCCTACATCTCTCCAATAAATGTAACACTCACCATGAGACATCCACCCTGTTAAATGTCAGACTACGGCCCTGCGAGTGTGGCTGGAGGTGCTACACAAGCACTACTGAGGTAAATGAGGAGAAAAAAAAAACATAAAGCAGTGGTAGATAATTTTTGAAGACTGTTGATTGTGGTTAAAAATGAGTTTCATAATCACTTGGGAGAATTATGGCAGGGAACAGCATAGAACTTTGATCATGTCTTTAAAAATAAATAATCTGAATTGATTAAATAAAATCCAGGCACAAGAAGACAATTTACTGACTGTGAATTGCTAAAAGCCAGGGGATTAGTCAAAGATAACTCTCATTTACCAAATGTGTTTAACAGAAGTACTTGCAGAAGATTGTTATGTGATACACTAATTGTGTATTTTATTCTGAAAATGGAATATGGAGATATTATTAAGAAATAAGTACAGCCCACAATAGGAACTGTCAGCTCTGCCAAGCAAAACTAAAATAGGTTCCCCCTTCTGTTCTTCAAACAGTTGTTTGCAATATGAACCAGGGAACAATCTGAGCTTTTCGCAAGGTTTTATTTCTGAAGTCCAAGGCAGGGAAGTAAATCTCAGCTCTCGCCTGGATGCGACTCAAGACACGCACCAGCTCCAGCAGCTTATCTGGTTTCATGGAGCAAATCCTAGTGCAGAAGCCTGGCCTGTGCAATTAGGTGAAGCATGCTGGTGATTGGGAAGCAGTGGGAGATGGGGCCCCACCCCTTCCCACTGCCCCTGCTGATTCACTGGGTGAGCCTGGACACACCACAGCGACAAGGGAGCTCTCAGGGACTGCTTGCCACCGAATTGTTTGTCCTGCTCGGCTCAATCCCGCTCTTGGCAGCACCTGTGCCAGTGGAGAGCCTGCCTTGGCTGCCACAGGGAGGTGGGACTGCAGCAGTCATGGGCTGCATTAACCTCAGCCTCGTTTCATTGCCAAAGCTGGCAGAGGTAGGACTTCAAAAACTGAATAACCCCTTGTACATTTTCCGTGAGTAGGTTGAGCCTCAGAAGAAGGACAAAGCAAGCCAGCTATCAGCCCACAGATGCCAGCAATATCTTTCCTTACCCAACACTCAGGCTTAGACACAATTTTTTCCTGCTATTGAGTGCTCCTTTCCTCTGGCACTCCATTGTGGCCACAGCACAGGGAAGCACCAAGCGGCAGGAACAGAGCTGGCAGAGCTGCAGGGCAGCACATGCAGAACACAAGTTCATATTGCAGTTGCTCACAGGAAAGCAATACCAAGACTATAACACAACCAGGAACCAGGAAAATATATTAAAATAACACCGACGATATGTACTCCCGCTCTGCTCACATATAAGAGCAGCAGGAAAAGAAACAACTGGCACGTGCAATCCCTCCTAGCAGAAATCAAGCTCTTCATGAACTGCAGGCCTGGAAGTTTAAGTGGCTGAGCACTTCATTCAAGTGACAGACAGCCCCTTTTAGTCTTCATCAGCAGATATCCAGAGAGCTAACTCACAGACATAAAGCAAATCTACTTAGGGAATAAATGTCTAAATAAATATGAGAGATGGGATGCTGATCTTTTAATGTTCCTCTGCAGGGTAAATAAAATTATGGGTTTTTTTCACTTCAATTCATTTATGCTATTTGTTTATTACTGCATGATGGAAAGGCTCAGCATGCCTACAGCTTACCGGCTCTTCCCTCTGTCCTGGAGCAAGAAGTTTCCCAGCTAAGCTGAGTACTATGGAGAGGGCAGGTGGGCACACAGAGCCATGATCATCATCAGCTGGGGATACAGATAACTCAGGGTTGCACCAGCATCTGCCTGAAGCATTTTTGGTGGAAGAAGAGGGCAATTACTGCAACAGAGACTGAAACACTGGAGCAGGCTGAAGGAGCGTGATGTTGCACGGCGAGTTCACCGTATTTAAGTGTGAGAGAGACAAACAGCCTTTCTCTTAGTTATGTCCCATCTGCCACCTTCATTTGGCCATTAAAACCATTTTTAATATGATAAAAGGAGTAATACTGCCTGACTAATGAATGTCGAATTATCGGCGTAAATGTGCCAACATTTATTTATTTATTTGCCTCACCGAGAACATGTTCTCTTCCGTTTGGTTTTCTACTTTAATGACTACAATTCATCATACTAACTAGGCCTTCCAGTTTGCTGAGTTTTGTTTCAAGTCCTGCTTTTTTGCTGAGACATCTGTGAGGGAGCAGATGCAGGTAAGAGAAGTAATAAAACTAATAAAAAAGCAATAGTAGCTGTCACCAAAAAGCACAGGTGACCAAACCACCTTCATTACCCAACAGGGCCTTTCCTTCTTGTTCTCATTTGATGATTTTACCACCTTCTCTCCACCAATATTTTATGCTGCTTATGGCAGCCCTCTACGAGGAACGCTAACTCCTAATTTCCAAGTAATTTGCTTTCCCCACCTCCCAGCAGGCACAAGAAGGAAGGAAAGCCGAAGGAAAGGAGCAAGGACAGCCCAAGCGGAAGGACTGCCTGCGATGAATTCGAGCCATGCACCATGGCCCAGTCAGGGGTTTCTGGAGGCATCTGAAACTGCAGAGATGCCCCAATCATAGCAGGGATCCTGCCCTCACAGGAGGAGGATCTGCCACCTGTCCAACGTGTCGGGGAACGTTGGTGCAGCTGCGCTAAGGCTGTATCTATTTCAGAGCAAAAGCATGTGTTCTCCCCACCTGTCACAACTGTGAAATGTATGGATAGCATTTACCTCCGAGGCATTCGTCACCCAAATTAACAGGCAATCTGTTAGTCTGAGTGCAATTAGCACCCCAAACCTTACTTTAGACATGTCTGGTAGCTGAGTTCTGCTCACAGATCTTTCAGCAGCCCAGTGTACACTTTGAGTAAACATATGCCAATGTATGGAGTGGCAAGGCTGCGAAATCCCCAACAAATTCAATGTGAAGCAAAGCTCAACACGCTGCTCGAGGCTTGGTTTTGCCTTTGCTAGAAACTGTGGTGGCAAATTCACAGTTTTACAGACTGAAATTGAGCACTCAGCTCACCCGGACCCAGCAAACGGAAGGAGCGAGGGTAACCCGACCAGCTGGGGCTGCCTCCCACCACCTCTTCCTGCTGCCGGATTTAAACTGCACCGCTCCTGCCACGTGAACGTGCCACTTACACACAGACACGCATCCTGGAACACGACATCAGCGTCTTTAAGAGGAACGGGAGAGCAATATGAGCAGTGTAAACCCTTATCTGTGTCGTGGAGAGTACAATCACAGCACAGACTGCAACCACACTGGCACAGGCGGTGCCTGGCCATTTCTACCCTGGCCTCAGACCTACCTTCCATATTACAGCCACATCACCTGCAGCACCCTCGGATGCCCACCTGGATCGCTCCTTTAGTGAGGTATTTCTTTAATCATAAAGAATGTGAAATGCCAAATAACGATGGGCTCAAGTTCTTTGAACTCAACGTTCACCTTTCTCTCTTGCGGTTGCCAGCATGGCTACAGGGTATCTGCAAACCACACTGAAATGCTCCTTCACAAACCCAAAATTTGATGTAAAGAGGACTGAGGGAATGCACAGCCCAGGCTCCCCAAAAGCAGAACAGCCTTCAACTATCACAGACTTCCCTGGGATGCTGGAGATCGTTAGGCTCATAGCTCCAGTCTCATACCCAAAGAAGGTTTCACGTTCATTCAGCAATCACTTTTCTTCTTTTTCTTAAATGCTCCAAAAACATCGTCCCAGAGTTCTTCCCCTGCTTAGTCCATAAATCAGTCCATATCTAACATTTTATTAGGATTAGCTTCTCTAGTCCTCCAGTGCTTATCTGCATGACTCTCTGACCTTCCTAAACCCCACCTAACCTACCCCGTACGTGCTGGCAACACAAAGTGAGAGACCTGCGAGGTGTCACCCTCCAGTGTCACAGCTCTCTCCCCCACATCCTGGATAAATCTAAATGACTCACACTCAGAGCACCAGTCACAGCAACGACATTGTTCTCTGCACATCCCTGGCATTTTATCATCCTCTTCCATCACAGTGGAGCTGGTGGGAGAGACACCTGGTCTTTTCCAGCCCAGCACTCATCGCTGCTCCCCCAAAGGCAGAGGGAAGGAGAACAGCAGCCTGCTTACCCTCAGGAAGGAGAGGTCTCTGTTGTGCTCGATGCTGGTGATCTCCAGGTTGCCCATCACTAC
This sequence comes from Oxylabes madagascariensis, assembly GCA_013400675.1. NCBI lineage: Eukaryota > Metazoa > Chordata > Aves > Passeriformes > Timaliidae > Oxylabes > Oxylabes madagascariensis. Next base: position 9,402 of record VYZR01083628.1, read on the forward strand.
CTCGCAGTTCTCATAGTACTTGCGCAGGGCCCGGTACTGCTGCTCCAGGTCAGAGAGGGAGCTCAGCTTGTTCTCGGTGCCGGCACACACTGCAAGAAACCACAGCACAATCCATCAGGCCGGCGTGGAACAGGGGCACTGGAGCACATAAGGAAATAAAGTCTGTACACAGTGATACGCGGAGGTGCAACAAAAATCTGCAATGATTCACAGGACTGGGCCACGCATGTCACGCTTGAATACCAGCAGCAGAGATAGGAAAGCAGGGATACAGCCTGTGATCATCTCAGCAATTTAAACACCTCTCATCAAATGGGCTGAACTGCTGGTATTTACCACCAAATGCAGAAAGGCTGAAAAGGCAGAAAAGCAGGAAAAAGGCCAAGCAGGTTGACCCCATCACCCAAAGGGTCAAACCCAGGTCTCAGCAAACCCCTACCAATTCCACCAGTGACAACCAGACACTGGGCAGAGGCACTCCCGTCACGGCCTGAAGCTCACAAGGCTGGAGAGACCTGTGCATCCAAGCTGACCTGGATAATGCAACATTTTCACTATTCCGAACAGTATTTTGGACAAGCCAAGAGAAACCTGAGCAGAAGACTTACACCCAACATTGTTTTCCTATCACTGTCCTTAAAACCCCAGCTCTTCCCAGCTTTACACAATTAAATAGGAGAAAAACAACAGCAAAAAACACATTGTTTTTCCACAAGTCCCCAGGCAGAATGCACAGCGAAGATATGTCAGGAAAAACCATCTCAATACAGTTTTCAAAGGACACCCTTTAATATTACACCGCTCTGTTCTACATTTTGAAGCCCAGTTAAAAGCCATCACAGGATCCCAGCTCAGCATATCAGCCTGTTGACATCATGCTATGACCAAAATAAAAAAAATAAAAGAGAGAGAGAGAAATGAATACAGAAGAAGCATTTTACATGATCAGCTTTTCACACATTCCTCAGCCTGCCTGGACATCGATGCTGCTTAAATGGTCAAGTGTGGGGCTGGCCTGGTTTTGGTTTGTCTTTCAATGCACGTGCTTTTCCTCTTAATCAACAGCTTGTGGGCTGTTCTTATCTGTGAGCAAATTAATCTGGGCATATCTAAACTTTTGAAATGGGCATTAGGTTACGCAAAACAGGAGCCTGACAAGAACGGCATTTCTGAGCCAATCTCACTTCTGGATTAGATCAATACAAACAAAAGTCTCCATGACTGGAGGCACAATCAGTAAAATTGGCTAAAATATATTCTTTTGAATGGTGCAGGTCCTTTTTATAAATACCAAAAGTAATTAGCTTTCAGAGTACTACAATTATTGACTGCTTATTTCCTATACTACCTTCCCCCCCCCTTTTGTTTTTTCCTCAATAGAAATGGGAACAATTCTAATCTCTGTTCCCTCTGCGGTCTCTGCTGCAGAGTTATTTGCTCTTGTGCCGGGGAAATTCGAGCTTCCAGCAGCCTCTTGGCAAAGGGCTTCAGGAGGCAGCCAGAAGCCCATGACCTGCTCAAAGTTTTCTCCAAGGAAACTCCCCCTGCCCCAAAAATGGCAGGAGAAGTCTGTTCCCGCTGAGCCGTGACTCCCACGGGGAGGGCGGACACAGGCTGGTTTCATTGCAAACCATTCACAGGGTGAAGGGTTGACCAGATCATTTTTGGGTTGTGTTTCCAGGGGCTAAAGAGCACGGACCAAAGCTGAACAGGCACTGCAAGGGCTGCTTCTCTAAACAGGCATTGGGTCTACTCACTGTAGGAAATGCTGGAGGTATTATTTCTTTCTGTGACCTGGTAAAACTAAAATTTCAAAGTTCTCGCTACAGTCAAAAATTTGAAATATTTGACCTATGTTCACCATACTGTGTTGAAGAAAAACAGAACTGCTCGGTTTGCTCAGATTTTAAAATACAAGCTATCATCTCATTTTAAGACTTAACTTAAAAGCATGAACATTCCAATTTTTTGATTTTCTGTAAAACCTTACCACTTAGAGTAAATCATACCTAAACACGACTTTATTCATAATATTTTTAACAGCTATTTTGGGAGATTCCCAAGATGGAAAGAAACCTTGGGAATCTCCCATCATATTGGGACCTCATGTAGCTCTGGTGGACTGGGAATACCGGAAGGCTTGAGCACTGCAACTAGGAGATGGCACATCTTTCTTTTCCAAATACAAAGCCCTGTCCTAGCTCATGTATACAGTTTTACTCAGAAAACCCTTGAGACCCGCCCTTGTGTGCTAACTCTTCATGGAGACACATGCCTGTGCCTGCCGGACACCTAAAAACTCTTGCTTAGCAATTACAAAATGGATTTGTGTGTTTCTTCCTTAAATACAGCAGTATCTATTAGGAGACTGATCATATTTCCAGCCAGGTAAGTATTATTCTGTCTTAAGGCTCCCAAGGACTAATAAATACCTTCCGTTCCATTTTGCAATCCGTGCTAAGAACTAACGCAGCTCAGAAAAAAATTCCTGCAGCTCAGCTAATAAAGTTATACACTGCAACACTGATATCCCATGTTGCACACCCATTAAGCATTTCCTGAAAGGTAATGCAGCCATTTGTTTGCTGTGAGGAGGCAGAAACACCTGGAGCCTGTTCTTGCAAGGGGGTTCAGCAGGGGCGAAGCCAGCCCAGATGTGAACCACGGTTATGAGTTTCATTGGACTGAGTTTAATTTTGCACAGCCAAACAACTGAAGTAACTACTCCCAGTTTTTGATATGGCTAGTAATCAATTCTTTTGGATTAAAAAACCCCCAACCTTAAAAGTTAATTTAGAATAAATCATACTGATCCTTTAAATTTATCTCATAGCAATTCCAAGCACTTAATGTCCATCTTAAAAAGAGACGTTTCCTTCAACAAAAAGTTGGTCACAGATTGTCTCAAATCAAGTCACATACCAAAAGTGATCATCCTACATCAATTGAGGGCCACAGAAATGCACTTTTTTTTTCCCACTGGTACCCAACCAGCAGTGCAAGTTGATGCAGAAACAGAACTCGGAGCAGGAGAGGGCTCTGACCTGCACAACGAGTTGAAGTCACAAAGCGAATTGTGGGTATAATCATGGATCATTAATAATCCATTATTACAGTAAGTCATTAATCTCTCTGTCTCAGCTTTGCAATGTATGCTTTTGATGCACCTAATAATTATGGCATATTCAAAATACAAAAGAGGAAACAATGCCATTATTTAAGAAAAGAGTTTAGGTTCTTCACTTGCAGGAGGAAGGGCTGGGACAGTACCTCCAATCCTTTGCAGAGAATCCTTTAAAACACACTGTTTTTGGCAGGTTTTTCGAGGCAAATAAAAACTAATGGGGTAAAAAGGCATTCCTGCCACGGGAGAGAAATGCTGCTGCCATGGACAATCACAAAGGTGCTCCTGTTGGCTCCAGGGAGCCAAACCTGGGAGGGACACAGGCCAGAAAGCAGGCTGTGAACTGGTCCTTAACAAGTCTTACACCCCACTTTCAGCCATACGAGGCAATTCCCAACCACTCCAGGGCAGAAATAATTGGTCTGGATCTGATTTGCCAAGGTAGTTAAAAAGCACTAAAGTAACCCTGTGTGAAGTGGGAGCCGAGCAGGAGTCACACAGTCCCGGTGTCCCTGAGCTCAACACAGAGCAGGAACGTATCCCACTCACCTCCTGCTCCTCTCCTGGAGCAGCAACAGGCATTTACATGTTGTAGCACCTCTTTAAAATTAAGTGCCAAAATAACATGTATTTGCAGGGATGTTCCAGCTTCATACAGGCATAAACACAAGCATAACAAAATGTATTTCCTTGTCACGCTATGCAAAACCACCATAATCTGTATTTCATGAACCCTCTTCAAAGCATTTCATTGTATATTGTTAGGTGTGTTGTTCAATACAGCTCCAGAAATGGATGAGCAGGAAAAAAAAAAAAAAAAATCAATCAAGATTGTGAGCTTTAACTGTTCCTGCAGCAGAATCTGTGCTGGCTAACAAAAAATACTCATTCCCTGTTTCTAACACAGGGCAAAGAGGAGCAGCTTTAGCTGTGCCTCTGGTCTGAAGCTGCTCTCGTTATTGAGTATCTCTGGTCAGGTCTCTCTGCCTTGCTCGGGGGAAACCCTCCAGTGCTCTTCACACCCAGGAAAATCAGACTTCCCCTACATTCAAGTTTGTTGGGGAAGCTCCAGTCTGACCTGATTTACAGACAGGCCACCAACCCCTCAAACCCATCACTCCACCTAAACATGCTGGGCCATTCCTGCTCTTTCCACATGCTGACAACAATCCTCACAGAGTGCTCATGTGCAGAGCCACCCACCACTACGGTTATCCCAAACCTCAAGGACATGCCTCTTTCATCTGGGAAGCGCCAAACCAGCAACAAGCCAGTGGCCACTTTTCACCTGCAGCCCAGTCATGGGGGACTTTGGGTGGGTGCTGGAGCAGAGCACTGCTTGGTCATCACAGAAGTGGATTTCAGGCATTACTCACACATTCGTACTTCACATTCAGTTGTTTACTTATTACCAGCTACCTAAAGTGACAGAGTTTCAGCTCCTAATGGCCCCAATTACAACGGTAATAATCGTCCGTATTGAAATGAACTTGTGTTTTTCATCAATATTCATGCACATGACTTGGAAATTAATTTTCCATTGACATTTTTTCATAAAATAGCCGAATCATTGAAACGCTCACTTAAAGGTGGCAAATAATGGAGATATTTGAAAATGTCCATTAGATTCTGCTTTTTAGCCCATTATTTTGCTCTGCTCTGTTGATGATAAATCTATACGTTAAATTAAGAAATCACACTTGCCTCCATCTAGTTCTGCTTCTTCCAACACTAATGGATTTTATAATTCTCCCAGCTCAACTGGCGGAAGAAGATCAACCTGTTCCATTTCTTATTCAATCCCTTTCCAGATCAGCCTACATCTGGAGTACCAAAGAGTGGAATCCATTATCTCCACCACAGTCACCCCCACCTGAACTCCCAGCATCTCACTCCTCTCCCAAAGCATACTCAAAGAAGCAGGGATGAGGCATCCTCATCGCTAACTCCAAGGGAGTTATCTCCAGCATCAGAATACATTTTCCCCGAATCATAAAACATTTATTATTATCTCTTTGGCAAGGATGCAGGAGAGCAGCGCATTTGCCCTGCACCAGCCTCTGCCTGAAGGCAGCACAACCTCCCTTTGTCAATCAGTTTGTTAAATGGGCCAAAAACACAAAGAGAGGCTTAAATTCTTGGACTTACCGGTTTGAGGAATGCCTTTATAAAAAGGACAATCACACGTTCCTTCACCCCAGCAAAGATGAGCCCAACAACAGCCATCATCTCTTTCTAACACATTCCTCTCCCATACTTCCCACTTATTTACTTAATTAGCTGCATTTTTACAGACAGCACCATTATCAGGGTTTCCTGAAAGGCAGCTAACAAAGCTGTTTATTAATAATTGCAAACACTCGTGGCAATTTGTTAAGACCCCCAGATGGGGGGAATACTCGACCTCCTTAAGGAACAACTAATTACCAGCGGTGCCGCAGCAATCCCCATTCGCTTCTTTCTGCTCCACGCTCTCAGCAGCAGCCTGGGCACCCTGTCACATAGGCACACAGGAAGGGGAAACACACTTTTAATCCTTTCATTATTATTTTACAGTTCTCCTTGAATGAGCTGAATTTTCTTGCAATTAGGCATGTCCTAATGAAGCGAGGGCTGCCTGCACTTACAGTCTTGCAGATGTTTCCCGTGAGAAGGCAAAACACTCCTGGAGGTCAGCAGCCATTTCCCTGTAAACCCAGTGATTTGGGAGAGTGCTTTAGAATTGGAGGCTTTCTTTCCCTAGGTGGGAGACTGTAATGAAGGAGAGCATAATTTTCCCTGTACTCCTAATTAAAAGCTCAGCTGGCACAAGTGTTTTCCTTCCGCAAGGTCTGCTCTACACTAGAAAATTATCATCCCATTTGAATCCAGTTGCACGCAATCAACCCGACTGCCATGAGCCCCTGGACAGCCACATGGCCTCAAGAGGAGTTCAGCATGGCCACCCAGCTGCTGCCCAGCTGTCAGGGTGTCACTGGGATGAGGTGACACAGCACAGGCAGTACAAACACTTCCCCCATAGCATTTCTTCTCCACAGCATGGAGAAGTGGTCCCTGGGTTGCATAGTGCCAGGGACCAAAAGCATTAATTTCATGAAATTTGGTCACTAAAATCTCAAATATCATCTCATACGCCTTTGCAAAAGCTTTCCAGCACCTCCGGAAAAGTTGCCAGGATGTGTGTTACCAGCCTGGTCCCACCTCCAAGAGAGGCTGATCCCCTGCCACCTACAAATGGAAGCTTGTTCCCAATTTTATGAAGAGAAACAGCTGGGCACAGTAGAGACTGACAGTGATCATGACTCCATCAAGAAGGATTAGCTACGTGTGATAATGCTTTTCCAAGCTGATGGAACCCTCTCCTAGTGCCAAACTCTCCAAAATCCCTTTGGTGGATGGTATACAGCGTATTTGACTGATGTGCCTTCCTGTTCACACCAGCTAAAAAACACCATCAAAACGTTCACTGGATTTATACAGCAATATTTCAAGGATATTCACTTGTACTGACCATGTCAAGCCATCATCACCAGCTTGTTTCATGCCAGTATTTCCAGCATTGTTTCTCTTTTAGTTATGCCACATCTATATTATGGCACAGCAACTGGAAAGGAAAAAATGGGAATAATGTTGTGCAGGACCTGTATCACACAGCTACCACTAAAAAAAGGCAGACATTAATACAAGAGGCTTTACCAATGGTTCTTCTGCCTTAAGGCTTGGTGACAAATTTTTTCTCTGTGTACTTCTGCACTTTTTCTCCCTACTCTTCACAAACACACACACACCCTCTTTTCCTCATTTTGTTCTATTTGAGGGTAAATAGTCGCTTCTTAACTATAATGTAGGTACTGGACTTGACAAGCAATTAAAGCAAACAATTTCCACTCATCTAACTTTGCCAAATTAGTCATCTACCATCTGCTCTATCATCTGTCTCTCCTTGAGGTCTTGCTGTGAATCTGGAAGCACTCACTCTGACAAGGAGGGAGCAGATAAGCCTCCAAGCTGGTGGGGAAGCCGAGGGATGGGGGTGACAAGGGGGTGACACGTGGCACCATGCTGCTGACCACCACCCCAATCAGGACGGCTTTGAGGAGATGCTTGTGGCTCCGGTGGTCAAATTGGCAAATTACCAACGCGCCTGTTGTGATAGGAAAGCATTTAAAATTAAAATATTTTTTTACGGCCACTTACGCAGCAGGTTATCTTAGGAAGACTGTGGGGTTTTCATACCCGCAAAAACTAACTTTGTTTATCAAAATATCTTCAGCATTTACAAGCTACTTCCCAATGAACTACATAACCCAAACAAGCAATTAGCAGACGTTATCTAAGGAAAATTTGAGTGGTCTCTGCTCCCAGCACCTGGCTTAGCTCAGGTGAGGCCGCATTTTGAGACAACAAAAACATTTTCAAGCTGGTCTCCTCTGCCCTCCAGCTTCTTAGCACTGGCAGGATCTTCTCCTTTTACCAGGCTTCCATTTTGAGCTCCTTACTGGGCCTCCCAGTACAAAAGAAGTATCACCAGCATCCCTTTTCCAGCTGACCTATGCTTTCCCCCCAAGGAAATCAACTCCAGAGTGCAAGTCAGTCCATGCAAAGGTTGCTGCTTCAAACCATCACGCAGAGGAACCATCCTCTCTGTTGCTGCTGAAGAACACTACAGACTAACTCTTCCTGCACTAGTCGGGCACTTGAATACAGCATCCAAGATTAAGTTTTTGATTAACTCTTAATGACATGAACCAAAATTCTCCCCTACAACACCGAAGCACAGACCATCACCAGTCTAAGACTAATAAGCCTACAGATAAATGGTCGTAATGCAAGGCCATGTGTTCCTCCAAGTGGCAAGTTGAAGGCCTAAGAGTGTCCAAATATTGCTCTCCTTGATTTCCAGCCCTCAGTGTTCTCAAGTCCTGCTCCAGTGCAGCAGCAGTGGCAGCCTGATTCCCTCTATCACTGTGTATAATAAATAATGGGAATAATTCGTGTTAACTATAGAAAATAAAGGATTGTAACAGTAACATAAAATATAACTAACAAAAGGGAAGGGAAGGGAAATGCCAATCTTACGAGAATCCTTCTGCAAATACATAAAGATTAACCAACTCATGTAAGCTCTAGCCAACAGCAATTGCTCCATACAGATGCAAATAAGACAACCATCTCCTGAGCAATCCATGAATCTGAAAAGGAGGGATACCCGACCAGCACCACTGGAGTATAACCCTCAGATGCAAAGACTCACCTAAGCTCCACCTCATGGATATTCATTGCCATAAACTAGTTTTGGAAACACGGGGGCCCTGGATAAGAAAAGACACCTGGACTCCATCAGCCCAGAGATGATCGACCACTTCTTCGAAAATCAACATAAGACTGTTCCAAGCATTTATGGGATCCCTTTAGCTATGAATCTGTATAGGGAAACCACTTAAAATTAAAAACCTATTGTAGTTTTCCTTGCTTGCAACAGTATAAAGCTGTACCCAAAATTTCCCATTTCGGTGGACTGTCAGGGTCTGAGCCTTTGGCTGGACCCTGTTGGAACACCCCTCATCGATCCCCGGGCTCGGTGTTGTCCAAATTTATTATTGTAGCTAATTAAAAATTTTCAATAATTTTGATAATAAATCGTTATTATTAAAAATTGGCTATTTCATTTATAACACTGTGTCACGGTGTGTCCTGGCTCCCTACCAGGGCAGTGTGGTGGGAATCTCCACAGGGTCCCAGCAGCGAGAAGGACTGGGATTGTTTTCTCAATGTCAAGGCGAGGAGTGGAGGGAAAATGATGGAGCACAAACCCACAGGTGGGAGCAGGGGGAGCACAGGGGAACCGGCCACTTGGTCTGGTCTTTTGCATCCTGAACAAAAATCCGTCTGGCAAGGGACGCCAGTAAAATCTGCGGTGAGCTTGGACCAAGATCATTCCCCAGCTCCCAAGGCGGGCTGCTTTACCGGGACACAGAGGGCTCTGTGATGTGCAGGGGTGCCCAGCCAGCACAGGGCACTGCCCGCGGCCCCCGGCAGCTCCGCCGGGATCACACAGCTCCCGACGGGATCACACAGCTCCCGACAGCCGCAGCCTCCTCCTGTCCGCCTCCCTCCCCGCTCCTCCCCTCCTCAGAGGGCCACGAACACCGCCAGCACTCACTGCACTTAACTGCATTTTAATTAACGCTGTGCAAACACGCGGAGCCGTGCGCGCCCAGGGGAGCGCGTTCATGCAGCCTCCGCCCGGTTCTCAGCCGGGGAAATCCGGGGATGCTCCGAGAGCCGCTGCGATGGGGAGGGATTGCAGCCCTCGCTGCCTGCACGGCATCGAAAACACACCGGCAAGATGCTCTCAGGTCCTCCTCACTACTATTTAAGCGTCATTTATGTAAGAGATGCGGCTCAGAGCGGGTAGGTGGGACAGGTGCTTTTATGTCTCCGCTGTAACACGGGTAATTAGTCACCACTAAAGCACACAGCGAGAGGCACCTCATTACAGCTTAAGCACAAGCCACTTGTGACATGTAAAAGGTATTTCCCCGAGATCGCCCACAGAAATCTTCCTCGCGTTACATTAGTAATTATCACATAACCCAAATACCGCCTAATTAAAATGATTAAAGTTACTGTGAAATTTCGACGCCTGAAGAAAAGGACTGCTTTGGTGAGAACAAACTCCCCAACTTGACGAGGCAAAACTGCAGGGGGACTTAAACAGCCCCTGGAAAAACACTCGGGAGTTAAAGAAAACCAGTATCTCATGGGACACACCTGAAATGGCCAAGATAGGGTTTGGATGTCCTCATTACCAGGAAAGAACAGATCCAACGCTTCGGAGCTGCTTTGCCCAAGTGCTTCAAGGTGACTGTGCAATGCAGGAGAACGTGATGACAGAAACACCCAATTTTAGCCAATACAAACACATCTATTAAGCTGAGACTGAATGCAGTTTATTTTTCATTAATGAAAATAACAGGTTCTCAAGCAACACGATAACCTTGTCAAGCAGGCAGGAGAATCCACCTCACACGAGACAGCTGAAATGGTAATTACTTAGACTTGGAAGTACTGCAGATGAGGGGAATGGCATTGCAGTCGGGGGGAAAGGCAGGGGCTGTGCTGAGGCTGTCCCGACCCCCAGGTAGACACCACACCTTGTCTAGAGCCAAAATACGCTGGGCTAGGAACAGAGACCACATCCTGGAGTCTGTGGGGATCGTACATGTTGCGGTCATCAAGTCAAAGAATTAACGTGCTCTCTTACACAAGACTCCCTTACACCAAAGGTTCTATTTGCCTAATTGCCCATGGCTGCACTAAGTAATAAACCCCATATGTTTTATTAAAACAGGTGCTTTCAGACAGCAGTTTATAGGCAGGAAAAACAAACTTTCGGTAAATAAAGTCTAGGCAATAACGTTTTTTTCTTCTGTACGCTGTGCATAGGAACATGCAGCCCGGTGTGAAGGCAGCCTCTCCTGCACAGCCCATCCCTGGTGTGCTGATAACCTCACTGCACACGAGCAGAATATTCAGGGCAAGCTCCTGCAGCACTGAAGCTTCTGCCTGTTTTACCTGGGAGGGGGGAGGACTGCGTGTTTGCGTTCAAGGAGATTCTCAGTGTGTCTCAGATTCTTTAAAAGTTAGTGAGGCAGCAGCTGAAATCACAGACTGGCTTGTCCCTCTTCACACAATTCCTCCTGAGCCTTTGTAAATGGTTGTGCCTCCCAAGGCTGGAGGGAGCATGGGGGAGTCCACGCTGCATCTCAAATGCAGTTTCCCTGCAGTTGAATCTCACAAAGGAACTCCAACATCTCTAATTGCTTCCCTCAACCTATTGCTGCACTGCACCAACCCGAGGCATATTTATTTTTTTTAGTTTTATATACTTTCAGAAATCATCTCAATAGGTAAGTTCTAGCTAACCATACTTAGATTCAGGTATTATAAATTCTTTACAGAACAGTTGGTTCAAATATACTCCCTGTTAATACTTGCTGTTATTTCTGCTGGGCTTTTTAAAACACACTCCATATATATTTTATAAACGTTTGGGTTCACTCCTGCCTCCCCGCCCCAGAGACTGCCTTTAAACTTCTGTCCATTGATTGTGACGGTATCAATTTGTAAAGGTCAACAGAAAGCTTCCCTGACAGCTGAACTCACAAAGTAATTTTTAAATGTGCTGTTTCTCTTCCTCTACAAAGCAAGATGCCAACACAATCAAAACCCAAGGTCTTTATTTCATAGGCCTGACCAGTGGCTTTGATAGGCTTTGGATCCCTGATGGCCACCGAACACTCCTTGGAAATATGAGCTTGTTTGAGGATATAAAAAATAGCAACATCTAAAACAGCACGTTTACAAACAGAAAGGGAAGACAAAGAGAAAGGTTTATTGAAAGAACAACGTTAATTTGCTGCTTCTCTTAAAGCCTCTACAGACCCTGGATAACAGACCTCACCACACAAACATCACCACTCCATGGCTTTGGCCTCATGCATTCTTTTATCTACATGAATAACTTCTACATTGCACTAAAAAACCCACAGCCACCTGGCTATTCAAGAAACAGACTATATTAACTTATTTTGATGCTTGCTTCTGATTTCTTTGGAGAGAACAGGTTATTTTATTTGGGATTGGGGTCAAAAGCCTCTTCAAAAGGCATCCGCCCTTTCCCCCATGCCATAGTTTACTGAATATCTCACATTCATAACCACTTAAAGGAGGGCTGTGCAATTTATGACATTGTTACACATGAAGAAAACCTGCCATAAATCAAAGAAATCAGTTATATAAATGAGCATAAAAGTGCAGGGAAATGTCACAAGATAGCAATAAAGTATCTTCCAAATGGTAAATCCCGGGAGCAGAAGCACCATTAGTTTAGAATGCTCCAGTCAGCAACAGCAGGACTAGTTTATCACTGGAGCCACGAATAGCAGTCCTGGGAGGAAGTATAAGTGCAGGATGAGGTTTACCCTGCAAACAGCCATAAAGCCTTTCACTGACTTCCCAGGTCCCAGCCCAGGCTGCTAGCTGAGATTTAGTCATTTTTCTGCAAACACTACCAGCAGAAGAACAGACACGTAACAGCAAAATGCCAAGGAATTTGTTGGGATGGAAAAAATGCAACGCCATGTAAAACTCTGCAGCTGCCCCCAGAAAAGTGGTGGTAGCACCAGGAGGATCCAGGGACAGATAAAGCTTCAGTTCGGTGTCATGTGGAGATGATGGCAGGAGAAAATTTCTCCGAGACTGAGCGTGGTGCAGAAGACTCCCATTCCACCCGCCCATGATGATTCTCCCAAGGATTCCCTTTCCACTCTGCTCGCTCCAGCAAGGCTTTAAGTGAGCAATCCGGAGCAGCAGACTGTGCCCTTGGGCTTATTTCTAAGGTCTGCACACAAGCCATTCCCCATCCTTTTGGACTTGGAGAAGTCCCAAGACTATTCCTGACCTCTCATCCTGCACAGGGTAACCATTATCTCACTGTTGAAATAACAGCCCGCAGTGATTGCCAAATTCATCTCTTTTCTGCTCCTTAATGCAAGGCAAGGGGGACAAAAGGAGAAGACGCAACAGAGGACAGATTGCTTTTTTTTGGAGACGTGTATGACACGTTCACACAGACCACGAGCAGCTTCCCATTGCTGCCTCTCATGTGAAGATGACAGCATTTCTGCCCAAACTCCTCCTCACCTGACTGTATTTTCACAAGCAAACACAGATGAATGCCAGGTGCCTCACTGCTCCTGCCCGGGCAGAGAGCAGCAGGCATGTTCCTCAGCAGCCTCATTGAGAAGAAAAGTCAGGAAGCAATTTTCCCAAATTTTCCCTCAGCAAGGAGGCTGCTCCCGGGGTCGCCACTTCATTAATCCCTTCCTCTCGCTCGCTCCACTCCGCAATCCCGTTGGGTTGGACCTGGGAGAGCAGAGGGAGGCGGGAGGGGGAGCACAGGGCACCTGCCATGTGATTCCTGGCCAAACCTCGTGCCAGGGGCTCTAGCCAAGGCCTCGTGCTTAAGTGATGCGGGAGCACGCGCGGCCGGAGCGGCTCCGTGCAAATTCACCCGCTGCAAAACGTCCTTGGAGCTGCCTGCCTGTGACGGGGAAATGGCAGCCAAGGGCAGCAGAGCTCCTTTGATGGGAATGAGCCTGAGCCCGTGGCCCCATCCTTAAAAACACCCAGATCCTCCCCAAAAGCATCTCACGGGGTGCAGAGACATTCCCAGGAGAAGGGCTCTCTTGTTCTTCCCCCACAATACCGTGCTTACTAAATGCCTTCGCTTTTCATTACATCCACAGAAAAGCACAATCCAGCTTGGAGTGCTAGGAACAGCTTAATTAATAACAATTAGCTGCAGCACAATTGTGATTCAGGTGGCGTTTTGGAGCATGAAGGAGAAACTTGACACTTTTGCCTGTGTGCACGGACATAAGAAATTCCAGGCGAAGTTAATGGAAACTGAGTGGCTGAACAATGCCAAAATTCAAATGTACTGTAAAATTACTAAATTATTTCAATGTCACAGGAAGGCGTCGCACTACTTCCAGGATTATTAGCCCTTGCAGAGTTTTAATAATATTTGGGCAAATACCTCAGGAGCACATCGCTGGGATATTATAAAACCACTGAGA
>VYZR01083628.1:23951-52665 GCA_013400675.1 Oxylabes madagascariensis
GGCACTCAGGTCCCCTGCCAGACACCGAGCACAGGCCACCACTGGGACACTTCTTGGATTGAGCAGCAAATGCTCAAGCTCCTGAGTCTCCACAGCCACAGAAAGGAGAGAACAGAATGACCTTAAAGGTCATTTGGACTCAGCAAAAACCTAAGAAAACACCTCAAGCTCAAACCACAGCCTTACTTGTCTGTAAGTCAGACAAGTACGTACTACATACAAGAACATACTACTTGTCTGTAGTCATTCATGCAGGTAATACTCCTGTGCTTAAGAAAGTGCCACTTTTGGTTTAGCCGCCTTGGTTGTCCTCAGTCACGTTCCTTCCCTAGGAAGGTACGATTGGGTTTGAACTCAAAACTAATTGCCCCTGTAGGTTTGGTTCTTCACGGCCCCACTCCTCCTGAAAGGCGGCAGAAATCCCCCAGCACAGACCCCCACCCACCACGCTCTGCAGATTTGCCACTGGGGAACTACAACCACTCGCTGCAGTTAATGGCTCTCTGTGACCCTTGTCTCTAGGTGAAAGGAGGCAAACCTCTTGCACTGCGCTCGGAGATAGTGGCAGCACCACCCAGAAAAATACAGGGCCTGGAAAACTCACCTGAGCGTGGTACTCCAGCCTGGGGGTGCAGAGGACGTAGCCACCCTGGGGGGTGGGATACTCCTCCCCTGCTTCAGCAGGGAACACCTCTCTAACTCACACACATGCCATGCTGAATCCTTCCCCTCCCTCTCCCCTCTGTGCCCACTGGTGCTGCATGATTAATATCACATCAAATTTGTCTTTGTAGACTATCCCACCAATCTTTCTTTGTGTAATGTTCGCTTTACACCAGGTGACAGTTTTAGTGATTCCTCCTTTATTTGCATGTCCCCTTGAAGAAGCTTCATTTCTCCTTCTAATCAAGTCATTAATTTTCAAGAAAATCGTTCCCACCCTGAGATGGCTGGATTCTAATTTGTCTCTGTCACACAAATGACAAGTATCACCTCATTGTCATGCTGTGATGTTCCTCCACATACCTGTATTTCAGTGGAAAAGCACCAAAATTATTTTTCCACAGCTACAACTGCTTTTCTTTGCGGCAGCTTGATTCTATCATGATCCTTCCTTCAGGTGCTTTGTAGCAATATTATACAACTAGTTGCTTCTTATTTCAAAACACATCTTGTTCATAATTTCTTTGTAATGGGAGAAGTAGAAATGACTGTGCCAAAATTACTTTCCTTTTTATCTTCTTTGCATCCTGTTTATCAACAGAGCTGACCACCTGGGATGCCAGTGCACACTCCCCTGCTGTCAGATTGATGCTTCTTTCCAAAAGTTCTTTCCACGGTGTTGTCAGCACATGGATTTTCACACAACAAAAGCTGAACACATCATGGTAGAAACAGAGTTTATGCAATCTGAAATCAGGCTAGGCAGCTCCTCCTTTTCCTCATGTTCTTCCAATTACACTCCTCGCTTTTCCTATATCTCCTTTTCTTGGACCCCAAACTTCCCCCACTAATTCTGGGCCACCAGTCAGGAGAATCAAGAAATGCATTTAGGAAAGGTAACCTGCAGTGTGGCTGTGAAGGCAGACGGAGGACCCCATCGTTTGCAACTCACACCTCCCTTTTTTTATCGAAACACCAAAACTGTTGACTACATCTCCGATTACTACAGCACTTGCACATCTCAGCCTTGAGCGTACCAGGAATATTTGGCAGAAAACAAAGGCTGAGGGCCAGAATTGTGGCCACTGGAGGATCTTTACTCTCACGTCCATGAAACTTGCTTCCAGCAAAGAGCCACCAATGAGCCAGCCTGACAACAACGGGCTTTTCCAGAGGAAAGAGCTTCCTGATTTACCGGATATCTGGGATTTTCTTCTGCCATTTACAATAAGGCACTAACTTCATATTAAAATCAAAAAGCCGGCTTCTCATAGGTCTTTAAGAACACTGATTGAATTCTTTCTCATCTCACGCTACTGCTCCTTGAGGAAATGTACTTGAGCCTCAGAACTACCCCTGAAATCATATTTGGAAAAAGGCTGCAGCTGCAAGTCCTTTACTAGCTATTCCCAGCACACAGGATATTAGATATTAACAAGTTTCAGTCCAATATAATTGAATAAATAAAATCTTTCTCTTAAAGACAGATTACTTTTGCTTCATTAAAGCATCAAGGTAGTACACAGACCCCTGAGGATTGTCTTGTCTTTTTGATTTCCTTTCTGTTGTGCTTACTGTACCACCTGGTGGAGAACACCACCAAAAGTGATGGCAAAACAGAAGTGGAATTATTCATAGAGCAACTGAAGACCTTGCAAGGGTTCCTTTTCTTATTACTGACAGTTCAGTAAATAATTTCTGCTGATGGGCCTGGATTACCTGGTTAAATATTCACATGATTCCCCGAGTTCACATGGTAATACTGAGCACAGCACCCCAGGGAGAGGGTTATCCACCAGGGAAGTAGCCTGGTCCTTGCCCTCAAGGTTTTCCCTGGCAATGCTTCTCTTTCCTTATCGGTCCTTCTCCTGTATCACCTTTCCTTCTGCCCATCCTCTCCCAGAAATGCCTCAGCGGCGGGTTTGTCCCTACAGCCACGTCCTCTTGCTCACACCTCTCCCCTCTTGGGAGCCAAAACCATCCCGGTGAGGTGAGAGAAACCTGAAAGCAGCAGCAACTGAGCCAACAGACCCCAGCCCCGTGGGGTGGGAGCACCCTGCCAGCAGCCCCTTCCTTTGGGAGGGAATTCAAACAGCGCTGAGCGAATTGCAGCGCTGGCAGGAGCAAGGGCTCCGATGCAGCAAATTCCAGAAGCACCTCTGCAAGTGCAATTGTAATAAATATATTGAATAATTCGTGTAGATTTTAGAATTTAGATGTAGAAACATGAAGTTCAAGCCTGCACCCCAAGCACCCTGAATCCTACAGAGAGATAAGGAACAATAGGCNGCAGGACTCAGGTAAGAGGAGTGAACTGTGACTGGAAGGATTGATTTTGTGCAGTATCATCTCCCTCCCTCTCCCACAGGCTGTTGCCACGCTGTCTGCAAACACTGGTCACGTTTTCTCCAACCTTGTAATTGCAAAAAACAATGAAATTCTCAATGCTAGAAAGGCGAATTAGCAGAGGAGTTTCCCAACACATTTCATTGTTGCTGAAAAAATCAGAGTAGATAAAATGAATCATTTTATTTGGGCACCATTTCAAAGCCCAACTTCAGGGAAGAAATTAATTAAATACCTATTTCAACCTCGGAATTAAACTGACAACAAAAGCTGTGGTTTGCATTTCCACTGTGAAATTCTCCAAATGCATTTCAGTGTTTGATTTGAGAGGCAATGCAAGAGATGTAAAGCACATGTGCAGGAGGAAAGCATGTGTACTTTTTCATCATCCTGATATAAAACCTCTGCAAGTGACAGCTCAAAGAACAGCAGACAAGAACCTATTTCTAGGTCTGGAGGTAATGCCATTATTTGTAAAAGTTTGGTTGGACTTGGAAAAAAAAAGTAAATGTATGAACTTACGGAAATCTCTTTTTCCCAGCTGAGAGAAATTGCTACAACTCCTACAAAGTCTTATATATGTATATATATACACACAAACACACATAGTAAGAAGTAATATGAAGCAATATCAAGCAACACTATCCGGCAAAAATTCAGATTAATTTTGTTTGGTGAATTTATCGTGTTGGTCCCCAGACAAAAAACCTTTTCATTCAGTCCTAATTTACTCAGCCAGGCTCCTGACGTTACAGACACGCAGCAAACTCGACACAAATAAATCACCTTGCAAAGAGCAGACCTGGAGCACACAATAGACCTTAAACCTCTGCTCTGGTGTAAAAGCAAACAGGAAGAGAGATTTCCACGTTTTGCAGGCCATTGCATTTCATTAAAAAGAAGCTTAACTGAGAACTCAGACATCTTTTCTTTCTTTCTTTCCCTAGCTATTGCTAGACCACTTGATTCTGAAGGAGTCTGTAACTTAGGGGAAAGCACCCCAGTAACAATTGTTTTCATGTTAGGTGTATTCTGGGTGTATATCTGTCAATTTTGGACAGCCTGGGGAGAAGGCTCCTGCAAAGGGGAGACTCACAGATCCAAAACAGTCACCTGGGAAAGAGTTCGTAGATAACTACTGGGGTTCTCAATGCCAGATAACCAAAGATGCGGGATGTGCCAAAATGAGGATGAAAATAAAAGCCAGTGGAGGAACACATGGTAAGGAAGAAAAATGGCAACATGGTTTTAAAGTCAGGAAGGTACAAGGCACCACCGAGCCCAAAATAAGAGCATTTTCATCGCTGCTTTTGAAGTCTTTAATTCGGAGGCCTGGCAATCAGCGAGAGCAACAGGGTTTCTCTTCTTATTTTAAACAACGTCAACTAAATTAACCTCCCTGTAACAGTTCACACCTAATTTTACAACTTCCAAGCCTTTCTCCATGTACCTAAAAACCAAGCAGGCACTTAGTCACTGCCTGGATTTCAGGCAGTGCAAAGCACTGAGTTCCATAGATTGAAGCATCGCTTACCTGGAAATACATTTTGACATGAAGCTTGCCATAATACGGATTTTTAATCCTATATTTAAAGTATCTGCTTCACAGGGTCAGATCTTAGAGCGTTATACAGGTGCAAGCATTTTCCACATGTGATGGAATATCTCAGCAAAAGACGGAAGACCTCTGAAAGAATCTGGGTGACAACACATTCCTGAAATGGAAAAAAAACCAACCCCAGCCTTACAATATTAAGTCTTACTCCCTTTTAGGAAAGCAACAGAATTAAGTAAATGCCTGGAAATATTCCATTCACTGAAACTAGTGAAAAACCCAAAAAGATCCCTCAAAAAAAAAAAATCCTTGAGTAGAAGCCATAGCATCTTGTGTTCAGGTCTGTAAACTGTTTCTCGGGGATTAATGTTAGATTTTACTTTGTGTTGTGTCAGTTCCCTGCTGTATATCGTACGCACAGCATTGCTGCAAACATCAGATAAGTAGGATCCCCCCTATATTATTTTAACTTCAGTTTGCCTGGTAAGTGGATAGAATAAGCAGTTTTTCCTCCACTGAGGATAATAATAAGAATACAAAAGTTTTCATCTTTGCTTGTGTCTGCATTTATGGTTTTTTACTTGCTTTTGGGATCGCACAGCAGTAACACTGCCTGAGATGAAGCTGCAAGTCCTTTGTTGTGGGTCATGATCGATTTTTAACTCCACCAACTTCCAAATTCTCACGCCCTAAAGCCACAGCTTTTATGTTTTCCTCTCTTCCTCAGCAGAAGTCGTCTGGGGGAGAGAGTAAGGACTGGATTGAGATTGATCATCCTCCCCGTGGCATTTGAAGATTCAAGCTGTGCCTTATCACCAGGCGCAGCAGGGAGGATGCAGCAGCAGCAGCTTTGCAGACGTCAGCGGGGGCTACCTGTTCAGCTATTGAGTTTCCAAGGGGCTCAAATGGCTTCTGAGCACCGCTCATTAGCAGAGCAAGTACCCTCCACCGCAGTCCCTCCGGAGGCGAAGAAAACCAACAACTCAAGGAGAGATCTAACAGCGCTTGCTAACTCTCGCCTGTTTAGGAGGGGACGTGAAAAGGAAAAGAACAGGTGGCTGTGACTGCTTTGTTGCTCAGACGAGGTTATCAACATGATTTGGGGACCCTGACAACGCAAAGATGCTGGTTTTGGCTTTCAAGGAAGGCTGGACACCAAATACACTCAAATAAGGGAATAAGCTTTTCAAAACTCACTCCCAAACTGAAAATGCACATTATTTTCTGCGTTTCCAGCTGAGGGAGAAAAAAAAATCTTTTTCATGTAATTCAGGCAATGCCTGAAGCCAATCACGCTGAATTGTCTGGTCAGTTGGGTCATGCAGCTTGACCCCAAGTCAGGAGATGAGCTTCCCTCACCAGATACTGCTGGGAGTCTAAGGGGAGACAGGCTGAGAACAACTAGAATACAAAGTGCATAAAAACTTTCTGCTATCAGTTTGCTTCAGATTATTTCCTCATAAATCACAGCTCCCACCACCTGTCCTGGAACTTCATTAAGCAAAAGGCTCTGTCTAGCTGGCAGATGTCCACTGTGAACTGCAGACCCAGGGTTCCAAGGCTAGTCTTGAATAAACCGCACATCTCCCACCTCTCTTGTGCTTTAAAACAAAATGCTCCCGGCACCATTTATAGTCAAGGATACAGTTTACAGTCAGCAACAATAATTCCACAGCCCCCAAGTCAGAGACACGAGAAAATAGTACCTCACTCATCTCTGCATCAAGGACAGAAGTCAGTTTGTTTTGGAACAGCACGTATTTTCATTTTGGGAATGTTACAAAGGTGAGCACCCTTGAACCGCCATGAACAAACCCTTTCCATTTTGAAATTTAGATTCAGACAAAAATCAAAGAGCAAGATTGCTGTGTCTTCTGAATGATCCTGAAGTTCACACATACTCCCTAAGAATGGTAATATCTCAGCCTGTGGCTCCTGGAGCTGGTACCTTGGTGAAACAGTAGACGGAGGCACTCAGCACTAAAGCTAAAGAGGCTGCTCGGGTGGACACTGCAAGGAAAGCAGTGAGACAAACAAACCAGGGAATTCTGCAGCAAAATACTCTCAGAAAACTTTTCATCACAGAATCAAAACGGCAGGTCTAGAGGAAGCCCTGGGTGGCCACAGAGCCCTTCTCTCTGCCCAGCCACATAATCTTACCTAATACAATTTCCAAATCTCTGTGTACTCTTCATACTGCTAAAGACTAAGACAGCTACTGGATCTGGGTGTGTTACATGGCCACACAACTTCCTGAGGCCACCATGTCCCTGGTCATTTATGCCCACGTGTCTCTACTGGAATCCTGCTCCTTTCTTTTCTGTCTCCTTTGTTCCTACTCACTTGTTGCTGTCCAAATAGTATCTGCGAGATCCTGAGGACTTGTACTTTATCTACATTATTTGCATAGCACCTGTGACACCTTCAATCAGATTTTAATGTACCACAGCCTTAGTCAGAGGAACGGTAACCAAACTGATTCTCTTCCTTCTGAACATGTGAAGGAGAACACGCTGCCTGTTCTTGCCCTCCCCACACCCTCATGGCTTTTACACAGCTAACTTCTTACCAGTGGGAAAATAACCTTCTCCTGCGTCTCCCCTCCCTGGATTTTGTACAGGTGACTCATTACTGCAGGTCACCCACAACAGGTAAGTGGATGTCAACGAGTGTCGCATGCTTTTCACTGATGGTGCAGGACAGCATCCCTCACCTCTGCAGCCACCCCAGCTGAACACTCAGCACGACAATCTCTTCTACAGGGTCAAGACCAGCTCCCTGCTTGAGGTGGGGAACAGCAGCCAGCCTGCACACCCAGCCCTACATGGTGTCCAGGTGCCCTCTGATGGCTCTAGGGTCCATCAAGATATGCAGTGACAGTTTTGCGATCCAAAATAATGCAGAACAACCCCTTTTTTTTTCCCTTTCTATTTTCAAGTAGTTTAGTGTTTAATTGCTTCAGATCCACAATAATTAAATTAAATGCCATTCAGTGACAGCCCCACCCAGGGTCACCACTGGGGTTTAGACAAGGTGAGTTCAGCCTGCCCAAACAGCTCATCTGTTTCTTTCCCTTCTATCCACAGAAAAGCAGAAAAATTAATAACATTTGGGTTAAAGGAGGGAACACCAGGATGCCTCAGCATAGCTGCACGTGCCTCCCAGTGCAGCCTGGTGCAACACTGTCACAGGTAATACCTGAAATTCATTCACACTAGGCCAGGACTTATTCCAGGCTGGAACCTTTCTGGGGAGTAAGAAGGGTGGGGAGCCTCACCGCTGACATTCACTGCTATTTACCCAAACCACCTCTACCCCATCATTCACTGAAATAACAGAAAACTACTCAAATCACTTCTACCTGAGCCGGAAGAAGACAAACTGACAACAAAAGCGAGTAATAGGTCACATCTAAACAAGTAACTTGGAGCCAAAGGATGCTGGGGGGAGCCTCTGGGACCTCCCTGGGGGTGCCAGCCTCCAGCCTGGGGTGCATCCATAAATGCAGAGGATGGAGGCTGAGCTCTGAAGGACACAGGCAGCAGTGGCACGGGGGGAGCAGCAGGGAGACGTCTGAAGCCTTTCCCAGATAGCCGGGCAGATAAAAGACGACAACTACAAAGCGTGCAGCCTGAACAGTGAAGGTTAAATATGGGCTCCCACTGCCATCATTTATCCCCCGAAACAGCTGGGAGACTTCCAAAGTAGTTAATATATCACAGGAAGGGAGGAAGCCAGTATAGGAAGATTGTATAAACACAGTACAGGAAGACTGTATAAACACACCTCGGGGCCTGCTACTGTTCCCATTCCCTCCTCGGCGGGCTCTGCTGCTTGCCAGCCTCCTGGGCAGGACTGAACACTGCGGGAAGGCAAGGATTAGGGTGAAACACATCCTAAAAATGACTCGCAAGGGCTTTTTCAGGAAAGCCAAATTTGTGTGGTGACTTTGGGAGGGGCTATGACTGCTCACATGCTCCAGCCCCGGTTCTGTCCCCCCGCAAGCTGCCTCTGTCACAGCAGCTGTCACAGATGCAGAAGAGGATGCCGTTGTGCATTAAACAGGAGGGAGAACACCATCCTATTCCAGTAAGGTTCAATCTGCAAAAGGCAACACGGATAAAATCAAATGGTAAGGAATACATTTGATTTCACAGCGGACACAGGTGAAAAATTACCAAGAGCTGATCTCCTAGAGGCCAGAATATGGCACAGAGAAGTGTGCTGAGGCTAGAAATACATTAGAAAAGTTTTATGGGCACGAGAAACCGAGACAACTGAAATACCCTTTTTAGGTGTTACCCTCATAATGCCTACAAATTAAAGGGGGACAGAGCTTCAGAACAGCTCTCAGTTCAGCTTTGCATTAGAGGAGAGAGAACACTCCTGCACACTGGAGNGAAGGTTAAATATGGGCTCCCACTTCCATCATTTATCCCCCGAAACAGCTGGGAGACTTCCAAAGTAGTTAATATATCACAGGAAGGGAGGAAGCCAGGCCGACTGTATAAACACACCTCGGGGCCTGCTACTGTTCCCATTCCCTCCTCGGCGGGCTCTGCTGCTTGCCAGCCTCCTGGGCAGGACTGAACACTGCGGGAAGGCAAGGATTAGGGTGAAACACATCCTAAAAATGACTCGCAAGGGCTTTTTCAGGAAAGCCAAATTTGTGTGGTGACTTTGGGAGGGGCTATGACTGCTCACATGCTCCAGCCCCGGTTCTGTCCCCCCGCAAGCTGCCTCTGTCACAGCAGCTGTCACAGATGCAGAAGAGGATGCCGTTGTGCATTAAACAGGAGGGAGAGCACCATCCTATTCCAGTAAGGTTCAATCTGCAAAAGGCAACACGGATAAAATCAAATGGTAAGGAATACATTTGATTTCACAGCGGACACAGGTGAAAAATTACCAAGAGCTGATCTCCTAGAGGCCAGAATATGGCACAGAGAAGTGTGCTGAGGCTAGAAATACATTAGAAAAGTTTTATGGGCACGAGAAACCGAGACAACTGAAATACCCTTTTTAGGTGTTACCCTCATAATGCCTACAAATTAAAGGGGGACAGAGCTTCAGAACAGCTCTCAGTTCAGCTTTGCATTAGAGGAGAGAGAACACTCCTGCACACTGGAGCTGTGGACTCAAGCACTGAAGTTTTATGTCCCTTGGGACGGAAGCCTGGTAAAATTATTGAAAACTACCTATTTTGTTTCACACCATAGTCTACAGGAGGCATCCAGTAACAGCGGAAGTGCCGTCCCAATCTCGCTTTTGTGGGGTTTTTTGTACCTCAAACTTTCTGTTGAACAGTTTGAGAACAAGTGAGTCCGTAGGTTCACTTGACCAAAGCGCTTTATAGAGACAGAATACATGGTAGTAATGTATTTAAGAGAAGCAAAAGCAAATGAAATTATTTCTGGAGATGCCGCTGCTCTCTGTCTGTCCAGCCCCTTGCCCTGGGCAGCTCCCAAGCAGCACAAACCACAGAGCATTAAGAAAGCAGGTCTGTATCCATGCCAGCTCTCTTGAGGGCAAATTGGCAATTTGACTTGCCCAGAAGAAATGCCTGAAGCAATTCAAGCTAAAAAAACCCCCATGCTATGGTAAGGTTCAAAGTACTTGAAAGGAGCAAAATCCTTCCTCCAACCTTAACAACCACTGTCACTGTTATCTTCAGGAATAAAATGTAATGCAAATGGCAACACAACGCATCACGATGAGGGTGCGTCAGACAGATGCCTTTGAAATGAAGAAATTGTGATAATTACAGTGCATAAGCAAAAAAATTGGTTTTACTGTTCAGAAATCTTCTTCCCTTTTATATGGGGGAATGTAGCATCTGCTCCTAATATAATGCACCAATAATTGAAGCATATAGTGTATACTCACGGGAACCATAAGGCTGTTTTATTTATTCTTGGCCAACTGCGAGGATAAACAGATTTCACCAAAAGCGGTGCATATGGAACCCTCTCTTCATGGAGAGCCCATATATTTCTGCAGGGATGCTGAAACGCAAGAGTCTCAGTTGTGAATGCTAATGGAACTAGCAGAAAATGAGGTACTACCATCAAGTTTGACCTTGAATCCTTCCCTCTTTGTCGAGGAGGGCCATCCAGGTTAGCCAAGTACCTCCGGAGGGAGTGGCTTTTAGGGAGAGTTCAAGCTCACTGAAACAAAAACTGAAGCTGCTAAGTCCAAAACTACCACAGGCACTTGCTTGAAACATTAGCAGAGGGACCTGGATTAAAGGTAAACAAGCAAAGAGTGAACACAACTCCCACTCCCGGCCACACCACCTTCTGCACAAGTAACATATCCACAGACTGCCTGACCCTTACTACAGATGACCCAGGGAAAAAAAAAGAAACAACAAATCATAAATAGGTAATAAATAACCACACACACAAATAACTGCAAGTTCCTAAGGCCTGGCAGGTGGTCAGGACCACAGACGACCAGTTAGCACTCAATCCTCATGAATTTACCTTGCACACAGGTGTTTCATTTTGGATTTGACAGCCAGCCAAAAGCAGACATATTTTGGGGGGGTTCCCTCACAGTTGCTGTGTGGAGAGACTGGAACGGAGAGCTCTCCGTGTCAACCTGCATTCATTACAGTAATCCTCCTTCCTAATGGTTTTCGTGTTGCAGCCAGATAGCTCACTTTGCACTCTTGCAAGGTGATTATAAACAAATCAGCCAGCCAAGGTGCACAGATCTTTTGGAAAATAACCCTAACACAGTACTTGCTCCTTCTCCTCGCTCTGCTAAGTTAAATCCAGCTGCCTTCATCGTTTAGGGAGAGCTGAAGATGATGACAGGAACTCCATCAGGTTCAGCCTTTTGATTAACTCCAGCACGTAACACTTAGCTTTTGGTGCCGTTTGTAAGCAGAGAGGAAAATGACAACTTTGCCTAGGAAGATGCTAGATAAAAAAGCCCTAAAAAACAGCATTTCCATTGACTCCATAAAAGAGCTGTTTGGCTTTGCACAATCTTGAACTCCACTGAGTGCAATGAACTGAAATCTGTGGTAGAAGCTTTCCAAATGCACACAGGAGAATATCCATTTCTCTGCCTGGGCTGTAAGCAAAAGATATATATCAGCCTGAAGAAGAAGAAACTGCATCTGTTTATGAATGTGAACAGATTACAAGCAAGGGTTTTTTAAAAAAAATCCTAACCTAGTAACTCAGCTTCTGTCACCAACTACCTGAAGGAGAAGTAAATCTTGTCTCCTAAAAATGTTCATTGGCTACATTAGACAAGCTCAAAATTATTTCAATGACTTGTGGTGACTCTTAAGCAACTTTAAAATGGTTACCAAGGACTGTGCCCGAAGTGAGAAGCTGTCTTTCCTAACTCACATGGTGCTCAGCCTATGTATAGCCAGACCTAATACCCCTCTACCTCTACAGGTGTCTGACACAGACATGCTGCATCTTTGAGACAAACACACAGCCCTGTGGAACCAGTTCTGTTCCCAGCACCTTCCCATAATGAAGAACCCATGATCTCTCCATTTTATTTACTGCGATGCTTTGTCATCCTCAGTGTAAGAAAGATACCCCCTAATTCCTACCTTCTGTCCTTCCTGCTGGCATTTAAGACCATGACTTATTCTATGGCCTTCTCTGCAGCACTTTTTATACAAAGACACCAGAGATCTTCCTCTGCCCCAGGTCTCTACGCCAATTTTTTCATCTTCCTTCTCTTTTTACTTTCTGTCCAAAACTGGGGGCAATGCCAAGGGGAGCTTCACATACCCTCACGAAGACAGTAATTTTCTAACACTAAATATGATGCTAACTACCTTCATAAACTCATGCCTGGCTTTCAGCTTACAATCCTCATAATCCCCATATTAATGATGGCTGTTACAGGGAAATTCCTTGCTTCTGCACCCATTCCAACACAACATGCTAAATGTTTTACAGCAAGGTCCTGCCACACACAGGATTAGACTCTAATTCTGAGATTTGCTCTGTGTAATAGTTTTTACCTCAGGTTACATTTGCAGCAGCAGTACCTGAATGAACCACTTCCATTAATGCAGTAAAGAACAGGAGATAAAGAATTTAACGCGTGAATCCCCCTGTGAGTCCTCCAAAAACGAATTTGAGCTGCCTGTTTTAGAGATGTTGCATTTGCTTACTCCAGCCTCACTGGAAAGTCAACAAGTTGCCTTTTGCCCACCACTCCCAGGGCTGGAGAGGGAAGAGAAGGCAGAGAGCAGCCACCAGCACGGCCTCTCCTCTGCACCAGCCCTCCAGCCCACACCAGCAGCTCTGCCTGATTTACTGATCTCTTACCAATTTATATCAGGAGCTTCTCCAGGACAAAATTGAAGCCTGCATCTCCATGAAAGGCTATAAAGAAACCCACACACATTCAAAATCATTATAGGGTGATATTTTACTCTGTTAGCCCATTAAACAACAGATGAAATATCCTGCTCCTGGAATCACAGCAGTGCTGTCATTTCTAAGACACAGCCCTTAGAAGACCACATATCTTTTATTTTCAAGATTCTCAGAAATTGTAATTTTTTTTTTATATTCCAGAAGCCATCATCTGCAGAAAAGATTTTATCTTATTGCTTGGCAATGGCAAATCTATTTTCAATAAAGAATGGGTGTTCAGAGCCTACTAGTATCACTCACTGCTGCTTGCAAATGTTGGCATTACAAGTGTAATTTCTTCTGAGTGGAAGGATGAATTACATTTAGATTAATAACTGCTAGCCCAAAAAACTTTGAAATGTATTTACCAGGCATTAGTTCCAAACTGGGTACGCAGCTTGGATGTTTTCTCCAGTCCCTGGAGTTGTCAAGGTCTGTCTATGTTGAGGAAGCGCTACACACTAAAGTAGAAATAATTTAATGCAGCCTAATTGTTCCATGAAAGCATCTTTAAAATGATGCATAGTTGTTTCCCAGAAGTTCTGGGAAAATAGCTGAAGATAAATTGCAGTGCTGTTGTCAGTGCGGAGCAGGCAGGCGCTGTGCTCCGCGTTGCCAGTCTCCCTTCTGCCTCGGCAGTGACAGCCCCTGAGCCCACAGGACACCCACTCCAACGCCCCCCTGCACCCCTCGGCACGGGGGGCACTTTGGGACGCTCAGGGAGCCACAGAGCAGACAGAATTTATGAAGCCTGTGAAAATCAAGAGCAATTTTGGCTGCAAGCAGCCCCCGGCATGAAAGGCGGCCTAAATCTCCCTCGGCACCCTGCAGTATGCACTGAGCCTCCAAGAAGCTGGGTATCTCTGCCCTACTTGGAAATCGAAATATTTCCCACTGAGGGCAGGACTGGTTACATCCACAGTCAACCCAAGCCATAAATGCATCACTTTCTTCACCAAATTCCTGCCAGAGGTCCTGAAGCCTCTGGGCCGCTGGTTTAACACACCGAACAAGGGATCTCAAGGAATGCTTAAATACCTCTAGGAAGGATTTATTTCAATAAGTTTCTGTACAAGCAACCTTTCTGCATTTCTTATCTCCCTGCCTCCTGGAAACTTTTGTCTGCTTAGATGCGTTACAGCAGTTATGTTTCGTGACTGACAATTATCTCATAATGAAAAACAAGTCACAATTAATAAAGCTCAAAACTAATACCTGCTAAACTCATTTAATGATTTAATGAAGTAGGAGAGAGTCTTAGGAAAAGATTTGAAAAGCAAGGGACTCAGTTTCCAATTAGAGCCCACAGGCTCCCAAGGTAAGAGATGGGGAAGAAAGGAACAGGGAAAACCCCAAACAGGTATTTTTCTGGTGTTTTCCTTTGTATCCTTCTGAAGGGAAGGCTGTCCTCGCTGAACCAGCCCCTTCAGGTGCACATAACTCCAAAGACAACACGAGTTCAATTTACAGCCCTAAATTTGATTCTTGAATGATGATACACCTTTAAATATTTTTGCACTCGACCAGCTCTGCTAATAAGCCTAAAACTAATTTAATGTTGTGCTATTCATTAATCACTATTATGGAAGAAAAATGCTGAATGCAGGGGACACGCTGTAGAGGAGTTTTCAGAGTGTCAGACTTCTACCAAGTGTACACCACCCCAACAACAGCCTAAATCAAAAGAAAATCCCTAATAATTTCTTAAAACAAAGGACTGGAGGAAAATACCACCACCAGGCTTTCAAACAACCGACAAAACAAACAACAGGTGTTTAGGGAGGATGTTTACACCATCCAGTTTTCACACAAATTACATCAGACCCCAGTTTAGTTTATAAGGCACTTAAAATTTGTTTTGGTGGGGAGACAGAAAATTCACAGCAGCTTCAACAGGCTTTGGCAGAGGCTGACAACTGCAGGCAATGAAGAGAGGGGCAGACAGGCAGCTTGAAGTCAGTGGATATGGAGAAGTCAGATCCAGCTTAGCACCCAGATTTAATGCACAATGGGGTCACTTCCCTTTTTCAACCCATTGTACCTGCAAGCACACTCATCTGGGATACCCCTTTTGCCATCTGCAATAATAACCCTAGCATTTATCTACTCATTTTCCCCAAAAAACTGGTCACTAAGTAGTTCTGCTAATTAGATTGTAACGTCTCATTTCTGGACCTGTCAGGTAGCACCTCTCTGACGTCTCCAGCTCCAGGGAGAGTGACAGTTTCCAGTCAGGCTCCAGAAAGATCACCTAAGGCTGTACACCCACGGGACTCCCCTGGGATTCCACAGCAGCTAAGTAGCTGAATCCCTCTCAGTAACCCATGAAACTCTCTACTGCTGGGAAGTTTTTTTAGGTGAAAAATCCTCTAGCTTATGCCCAGGTAACATAAATTTAAGTCCAAGAGGATCTACAGAGGAACTGTGGGATTTTACAACGGCTGAAATAATGAATACACAAATCTGCACAGAGTTGGATCAAATCTCACCTTTCATTCTAAATACGCTCACAAATATCTCTCTGTTTGCAGTTTACTATGGAGCTTATGCTGCTGTTATCCATGACTGTCACAGCTTCTCCCACTGTCACTCTGAGTGTAGCACCTGGACCAGGAGGGCAGGGACAGGTGGTCCTGCAGCAGCCCTCTTGTTAGAGGGTAGAAATGAGCCAAGACACAGACTCCTTGTTTATCACAGCATGAAAAGGGCCCTGGTTTATCCCTCTGTACACCTCAGCCATCCTGACTCCAACCATTCACTGACCCTGGCTGCAGCAAGCTCCTGCTGGAGGTTGCCCTTGCAGCCTCTGACTGCTGGTTATTTCCTGCTGAACTCTGACTGCAGGGATCAGTTTGCAGCCTCTGACTGCAGGCTTTTCCCAGCTAGACTGTGACTGCAGCTTCCAACAACAGGCTCTGACTGCACACCCAGACTGACCTCACAGCAGTGATTCACTTTCCTCAGGATCTTTCTCCTTCATGATTCCCATTCCCTCTTCCTCAGGGTTCCTCCTGCTTCATAATTCCCCCTCAGCAGCTCACCCCCTCCCTTTTACCACACTTACCTTTACTGGATACAGCTGTGACCCATCAGGGGCCAGGCTGTACTGGGTAATTAACACAGCTGTTACTGATCAGGGGCCAGCTCACCTGGATTCCCTTCTCCTACAAGGTAGGACCACATGGCACAGACAGCAACAACCTGCAGGGTTGTTTACACTCAATTTCTACTCTCCTTACGAGTTTCAGCAGTGAAACTATTTTATCTCCCTAACCACTGGCTCCCCCGCAGTACATGGATGCACTGACACAGGGAGCAGCTGACAACCACGGCAAACTCCACACAGCAGTTGTCAACTGGCAGCATGCTCTTCACTTGCCTTATGTCTGGGAGAGCTCTCTACCCAACAGAATATTATATTTATTAGCCACCTGTGTTATAAATTAAATGAAAAAATCATTCTGCACTCCTTCATTTTGAGGCTGCTAAAGGTCACCCTGCCCTGAGAAAATTCTGGATGGTGAAATAGAAATGGCAAGTACAGCTCAAGGTCCTCCCCTCCTGCCCACCCACATCTACTTTTTCCCATTAAAAAAAACCAAAAAAACCAAAACAAACAAACAAACAAAAACAAACACCACCACCCTAAAACCAGAATTCCAGGACACCAAGACGAGACAGAGTCACTGAGTCACCCGCACTGCTGTAGCAATCACCAAAGCAAGAATGACAAAGCTCTTGCAGACTTGAGGGTGACCCAACTGGTGGCTGAACCGAGCTGTAAATTGCTGAATCTGCATCTTTTTCCATTGCCCTCATCTGGCTCATCAGTGGCTCACAGTGGCTCCCATCATGTCAAGTCAAACAAGATTTTTATTTTGTTTTTACTGGACCTACAGAAGCATCACATACCTAAACATAAAAACCCTCACATAATTTTGGCTGATGCCAACATATGTTCAGCTCCTGAAAATGTATATTTCCAAGGCAGACAGTCTGCTTCCAAATGTATACAAACCACAGTGTGAAGTTGGTATCACTTTGCCCATTATTCCCTTTTATTATATTTTTTTTTCTCCATGCCCAGGGCTGTCACAAGGGTTTGCAATATAAGACAGAGCTGCCAAAAGAGCTGATTTAATCTTTTTCCGTTTCTGGGCTTCAGAAGTTTCACAGTGAAAGCTTGCAACTATGTACAGACAATGAATGTCTGTTAACAGCAAACCTCTTCTTTTCCTTGTGTTTTATGGACCTCCTCACAAAATGCATGTAGGAGCCCAAGATGACAGATCACAACTTAAAAATCCCGTGCTAGAGGGATCCTGAGCTGTTTACCAGTCCCTGATATACAGACTGCACATCTTACATATGTAACTTTGATGCAAAGGGCTTATTTGTATGTAAGGCCTCAAACCCCACTTTTCTCTCCAAAGCCAGATGCTCTCCAGAAGAAAACAATTGTAAGCAAATTCAAAAGCTGTTCTGCGAAATCCCTTTGAATCTTCCCAGCTCATTCAGCAGCTCGGCTTTGGGTACAACTACACTGCGTGGTGACAACATCAGATATCTCAGACCTCTGAGGCTCCGTGGGAGAAATAACCTCCCCCTGCTCAGTCTGTGAAAAATAAGACTCATCCAAGGCTTTACGTGGGTAAATCACATCCTTTTTCTACATGGAGCAGAACAGAGCCACAAAACTGTTCCACGCCAAGGGTCAGGCAGAGCAAGAAGGGACACGTGCCACACTCCCTGTTGCATCCACGAGCGTCTCAGGCTCCCTCTGCCCATCCAGGAGGGCAGGTGTGTTCAGAAATTAGCAGCTCAAAGGGGTTTTCTCCACAGCTGTCACTGAACACAACAAATCAGTGCCACAAACTTCATGAGCAAGAGATTAACATCACCACATCCCTTCATCTCATCCAAGCAGTTTGGATGGGAGAACACCATGATTTTAAACTACATTCCTGCAAAACATAGGTGTAACTTAGCCAGTGCTTACTTACAGCTTCATTGATTGCTGAACCAGGATTGATTTAAGCCTTTAGTTACATTGCCTTGTTTAATCTATGTCTGTATGGGGTTGGAATTATTACAGAAGCACGTCTGTTGCACCCGAACCCCCTGAAAAAGAAAGGCACAGCCTTGATCTCCCTGTCTTCTCTTTCACAGCCTGCCTGAGGAGCAACAGGAAATATTTAAAGAAGCTATTCTCCTTCTCTTTTTAATAAAACATTCTCTTTCTCTACCCCCAAATCAAATTTAAATACACAACAATAAAACATGCATTAGTCTTCCTGTCAAAAATTGCAATCACATCTCAGGTAGAGCACAGCGACTCAGCCCCAAGGCTGTAGTTAGCCAGGTTTCATTTGACTATTATGTTCTCCAGGAAAAACAGAAAGAAATCTATCTATGCTGACACAATCAAGATTGCAACAGCCAAAAACACCACAGCTGTTCTTTGACTATTTCAGATGATGCTCTGCCATCACTGACAATACCAGGACCGCCTGTCTCTTCCAGTGCTCTGCTACAATAATCAGCCTGCCAACAGGAATATCTGCCACCCTCCCAGCTGCAGAGGATCCTCTAAACATTTAATCTTGGCTATTATTTCCTCCCTGCAGGGCTGTAGTTTTGCATCACAGGCACCAGAAACAAAGACTGGTCAGGAGAAATGAGGAATTTAGCTACCCCAATTTAACTCTAAGGGCGGGCACAGCCCTTGGACTCAGTGGTTGACCCCTTCAGGACAGCAAGGTGTTCTACCACATGCTTGCAATAAAGCTGTGTTTTTGTTGTTTCCTCGTCAAAACCCTGGTCAAACTGAGAAAATGCAAATTTTAGAATAAGAAAAGAAAAAAAATTAAGAAATCGTTTATTAGGCTGCCCTTCAGTAACAAAGGAAAAGTCAGGAAAAAGTAACCATTTCATATTTTAACACAACTCTATGAAAACCAAGTCTTCAAGATGAGATATCTTTACATCAGACATTTTCAAAAGCCCAGATCTTTGGGACATCACTGGTATTTATAGAAGTCCTGTCTCACATACAGAATTTCCCTGAATGGCATGTGCAGAACTTAACTGTGGCACTTTCTGAGGTATAGGAAAGTCTGGCTTTTTGTCCTAAAATACCATGCTGTATTCAAAAACACGCTGACAGCATGGACAAAGCACACGTGACAAAAAAAGAAACAAAAAAACCCCAACACGTATATTTAAAGAAACAGTTGTGTAAGATGTCTTTTTCAGATGCAAGCCCTGGCAGCTCTGAGTGACTGATTCCAAAGTGACAAAAGACCATTTCCCTCAGCTATTCTCTATTGCACAAATGCCAATGAGCTCTCTGAACACATGGTGGGAGAATCCGATATTTAAGCGTGGCTTGAGAAACCACAGAAACCCTCTAATATATTACTATAATCTATAAAGATTCAGTAAAGGAGTTACTTAGGGATTAAGCAGTCATGCTTACTTGTGTATCTTTAGCCTAGTGATTCTTAAAATGCAGTAATACAGGGATATCCTAAAAACCAGGAGGAGTGGGATTCCTCCTATGGATTTTTAGCCATCCAAACATGCAACATCTTCCCACCAGTGTTGTCAGCAGTCTGGGACAGAGCTGCTGCTGAAAGGGAGCAGTTGTGCTGCAAATGACTGCTCCTGTCGGGATTAAATCGCGCTTAGAGGCACACACTTATAAAAGAGGGATCCTGGCATGCTATTTAGTACTCGAGCAAAATTATATTTCAGCGTCTTGTAAACCTAATTGAAGTCAACCTCTCTAGTTTTTGTATACCGGCTTACTTAGATTTCGGTTCTTTTGCTTTAAAGAGCTTATCAGAGTTTTACAGCAACTAGTAATTGATTTCACTCTCACTGAAAACCATTAATTAGTATCCTGCAAACAGGGTTTTCCAAGTTGGACTTGCGGCAAACAAGGATATTTTCCCCAGAAGCTGATTTAACGCCCTGGTTTGACATTCATTGCCAGACTGGGAGGAATCCTGCATTCAGAGGAGTGGCCGGCAACTGCTTTCAGTAAATAAACTCTCGCAGACATGCGCTCAGCCCACAGAAATTTACTTTTTTAGTCCTGGGATGCCACAGTTTCTTTCTTGGTCAAGACAAAGATCGCTTTCATCACTCTGATGTTTTAATTTGGGATTCTACTGGCAAGCTAAAATACCAGTTAAACTAAGTAGCAGATTCAGTACTGGCAAGCTGAGATAGAAATAGAACAAGCCAAACACTCGAAAATTCCTCCTTGCCTGGAAGTAGCATGACACATAGCAAAGAAACTTCAGTTCCTGTGGGTTACGGTCAAGAAAAGACAAGAGCCCATTACCCCCCAGGTGATTCAAATTCCTTTAGACACCTACAGCTGCCCACAGTCAATCTCAGGAGCGAAATTCATGCAGCAAAATCAGTGCTGCTGCTGCCCTACCCTCACTGCGTTTCTCCTGGAAACTAACCCTGTGGGCTGGGAAGGAATGTAACACGATCTGGAATTAACGGTGGAGGACTAAGCCTTGCCTTCATAAATCATTCATTAATAAATACCAGAAAGCAAGGCTACAGACCTTAATCCCTGAAAAGCCCAGGCCAGTGCCATGGCTGTGATCTTGGGAGGGCTCTCTCCACACTGTGCATTAAGAGCGCACAGAACAAGTGTTAACAGCCCCGAGCACAGCGGGGCATCAGCACAGGCTCACAGGGCAGCTCTGCCACAGATGAATGGTCACACCCCAAAAACGGCTCCGAATTTTCCTCATATTGAAGCGGGGAGGATGTGCTGGGCAAGGCACCGATGCCTACAGTCATTTTGGAGATGAAGTTTGCAAGGAGAGAAAGGGGAAATGTCTTTCGTAGCAGGATGTAAAAAGCTTAATCTTGACGAGTAAATAAGAAATGAAACTGCCAGAGATTATTTCAGAAACCTCAAAGTAAATTATTTGAGAAACGTTTTACTGAGCCCCATACAACTAGTCCATGTATTTCAAACAGTCAAAGGGTCACTGTCCCTTCTTTTCCCCTAGCATTTTTCTTGACCTGGGGCTAAGGCTACTGGTGTCATTTCAGCTGAGGTTTCTCTCTTTTCATGACTTGTCCTGTGCTCATGGGTGGATTTCTTGAAACCGACTTGTGACTTCCCTGAGAAACTCTTCAGATCTGAGAGAGGGAGAGAGATGAAAAGAAGCCATTAATCGAAGGAGAACTACAAGGCTGTGCTGGGAGAGCCATCCTCTGGCTGGCATTGCCTCCCTCCCCCCTGCTCCTCCGAAAGCCAGCGACTGTCTCACTTACAGCTGATCCCAGGAGGGCCAGACCCGACACAGGCAGGGCTTGCAGAGAGCCTCCATTTATATTCCCAGCTGGTTCACCTGTTTTCTGCAAATTTTGCAGTTACACTGCAGACAGATCAATGCTGTGATTTGCTTCCAGCAGGGTGGTGGGAACCCCCTCTGGCACTTCCTATTTTTAAACAACTGAAGTTGTTTTGTATTTCCTAAACCATATTGATCCATGAGGCTAATGATAGTTTTTCTCAAAGCTCTATTTTGTTCGCTCTGTCACAGAGGGAGCCCTAGAAATTACAATTAGTGATACAGGAAACGACTGAAATCTATTTTACTGCATGAGTCTGCTCCTGCTATGTGCAAAGCAGAACAGTAACCACAAATTCAGTCGCTCCCACATGGAATCACAGATGGATGACTATACAAGCAATGAAGAGGACTTATATGGGGTGCAACAGCCACCATATATCTTTAATTTACATCATATTGTCCATTATATGAATGAAAAATAAAAATAATGTGGGCATAACACTACAATTTCAATGGACTGAAATATATGCATGGCTCCTCCCCCAAAGTAATTTAATTTTCAGTATGCCAGTGGAATGAAGGAATTAGTTTTGTTTTAAAATAATTCCCTATCCTCAGTGGGAAAAAGCCACAGTCAGTCAAAGTATCTTGTTAACATAAAGGGCATTTATCAAAATAAATATACCAGAAAGGGACCTCATCTCTGACAGACAGACCTATGAAATAAAAAAAAAGAAAATCCCACCCAAGCTGCGTTTGGAAGTGACAAGGTCTGACAGAAAGCAGAAGGAATGAGCAGGTTTGGATCACCAAGAGGCTTTTTGTCATTCCCTCCCAGTACACACATGGTGCTCGTGCCTGCCCAGGGCTCGGTCACAGTTCCCTGCTGGAAAGGATGACACCAGGTGCCCACTCCTTGTCACCTGGTGTTGACACCCTTATCTGTCAGAAGCCATTGTAATGCTCAGTCACAGAACAGTCAGTTTTGGAGAAATAAAAAGGAAGAATCATCCCCTCCCCCTGTTAAAAACAAAACAAAACAAAAACCAACCAAACAAAAAAACACACCTCCATTTTCATCATCTGGATCTAAACCACTGTTTCTCCTCTAGAAAAAAAATTTAATTCGCATTTCCATAAAATGGTACTGCTGGGAATTAACAAGCTAATAAAAAGGACTTTAAGGATGCATTAAATTTGGGTTGGGGAGCTCTCTAGTGCTTGCAGCATAAATGCTAATAAAATTATAAATCTGTTATTAACTTTTTATGTCCCTGCCAAGTGATAAAGACTTTTTTAAAAAAGGCATTAAAAAGGCTAGAGATGTATATTTTACAATGAAAAACCAAGTTGTCCACACAAAACAAAAATTACTTATACCATATGAATTCTCTGTACAGCCCTGAAAAAACACACACCTGTCTCCCCCGGACAATCCAGGACTCATATCTGATATACTGTGAAAGGAGTGAAAAAAAGGGGAAAAAAAAAAAACCATTTTTTGTTTAAAATCTGAATAAAGCAGGATTCCATTTTTTGCCCCAGGGGCTGGACTTCCCTAGGCTTTGATTACCCAACAATAAGATGTTTATGTCAACTCCTGGCTGACAACTCCTCACATTCAACCATAAGAGCCCTACAACTTTCTTGCTGTACTTTATACTCCAACCTGTTCAGCGCACTCATTGTTTCAGCCAGTAACTACCCCCAGCTAATTGCTACACATAGAAGGGAAATTAAAAGGATGGTCCTTGGAGACTGCTACGTCTGCTTCCAAATGAATATAATTAGCAAAGAAGGGGGAAAGATTGTAATTGCTTCAGATTTAGTGGTATAAGGAAGGATTTAGGGATTAATATTTCGGGGAACAACCAGTCTGCCAGCTCAGTATTTGGGAATGCAGAGCAATGACAGGCAAAGGAGCTTACACACAATGCACAACCTTGCAGGGTGGAAAACAAGACAAATGGGTCAGGGGTAGGAGCAGAGAGGCTCACTGGCAAGGACTTGCAGGGAGCTGACACGAACCAAACCCATCACAGGGAGGCCAGAAGCAGGTCTGCCTTATTCAGTACTACAAAAACATATTGTCACAAGGAGAACCAAGAGTGTTCCTTGCAGAACTGAAAGGTGCTCACGGCTGGTCGTTGAGGCGGCACAGAGACCGGCACGTTCCCAGCTCAGCGCATGGGCAGATCCAAAAGTTCTGCTGCAGGACAGCAGTGGTTTCAACCGTCCCCACAAGCTCTTTCACAGACAGGGAATTTTGGAGCTGCCTGGGTTTGCAATATTGGGCTCATGGCTTGTCCCCTTGTGCTGAGTCCCACAGTCCAGGGGCTGGAAAGCTCAGTCTCCAACAGGACCTCCCTCACTGTCCGGCCGAGCTGCTCGTCCCGCTCCAACCCATTGCAAGCACAGGCTTTTACTTTCTCCGAAATCACGCTGCTGGGAAAAAACATTTGGAACATTCTCAGATGAGATAAATGCCTGTTCAGGCACCGGAATAGAGAGTTCTGTTTTCCAAAATCCTTATTAACAGAGTACTGAGAGCCATGCAATTTTCAAAATCCAGCTCTTGTTTGAGTGAATTAATGGATGCTGAGTAACTGCTCAGTCTGAACTCGGGACTGCGTGCTGAGGTTTTCAGCTTCTGCCCAATACTAAACACAGCAGTACCTTTAATAGACTGACTCATAGTAGCAGGAAAAAGTAGACAAGCAGTTGGAAAAGGAAAACACAACCCCAAAGAGCTATGTTCATTTTCTCTGTACTATCTACCTTGAAATATTATCCTCTTCCACAACTCGTGCTTCATTTGTAGCCCTCAATCATCAGAGTTCACTTCACAGTCTCCATTAAAAATAGCACTTCCATTTATTCAATACAAAAATCAGTTCAATGAGATTATTTTACTCAGCATTTCCCGTCTTGTCTCCCTCGAACTAAAACCCAACCACAGCAGACTCTTGCTACTCCCCAGGTTTCTGCCTCCGTAAAGCCGCATGTCTGCGCTACGCGGTCTAACTTCAAAACCAAGGGTGCCCCAAGCTGACTGATTTCCTCCCTGCTTCACAAAACCTATTTTCCTCCAGTCCCTGACAGACACAGCAGGTGTCATTTCACCGTGGATCTCAAGCCACACAGGGTACGTTGCCACGGAAACACGAAACCAAGCGAAACAGGCAATGAACACTCACAAGTCCCCTGGTCCACTGGTCCTTCCTTCACCTTTCCTTCCTTTTCCAAGACAGGGAAAATGTGCTGCCAGGATGATTCGACCAAGCACGGATACCTAGAGGTGCTCCTCTCTCCTTCCAGCACTTCCAGAAGGTTTCCAAACTTGCTTTTAGACAAGTCCGTGTCAAGAAAGCACCAAGCAGCACCCATGGAGGACTCGGTGAAATGTGCTCTGTCCACCACAATGCAGTCCCAGCATTTCCCAGAAGCAGGACATTCACCAAAATCTGCCAAGCACAAGGCTCCAGCACCTCACCACACCCTCCTGTGCAGCCTCCCTGCACCTGGCTGCCTACACATCTGGTCCCATGAGTTTTTAGGGTCTTGGGTATACGAAAGGACATTTTTCATCCTTGAGTCTTCCTTGGAATAACAGGGGTATGGTATCAATCTTATAGGAGCATATTCGTGCTTGTGTCACGATCGTTTGTGAAAGTTCTTAGAAATGCCTCTGCCCGAATTAAGGTGCAAACAAGGGCATATGCCAGTGACAACAGTATGGGTTTTATTTGATAGCAAATATGAGAGACAGAGAGATGAAAAAGAGAAACAAAAGAAGATCAAGAAACAGAAAACACATGGGTAAAAGATAAATTTCACTTGCACTAAGATTCCCTGTGTAAATCACATGAGGAATCCAGAGGCCACTGAGACCAATGAGACTCTCCTCAGCAGCTGCAATGTCACCACCCTCACAGCAGTGAAGCCTATTGTGCTTTAAGACGTTTCAAAATTTCTCATTTTCTCCCTTTTGAACGACACCGCTGGAAAGTGTCACTCAAACTCAATTTCTCAATTCAAAATCTTTGTACAAATGCACAGCTAAAGAAAGCAATGAAAGTGACATAACTAAGCCAATAAAAGATGGCTTGATCTGTTTTTATGCTATGTGATTCTAGGTCATGTTAAATCACTGGTTTCTTATTAACAAAAACATACAAAAGCCCAAAAATTACTTCTCTCCTCCTGCCTACTCCCTGCTAGCTGATTGCCCCATCTTGGTTTTTTTCAACCAGCTTTGAACAAAGCAGGGTCTAGCCCAAAAGTGTTTGAATATCTAAAAATACCATTATTTCCCCTCAAGATGGAGTAAATGGCAAACTAAATAGCGTTTTTCAAAGCTGCGTTGCTTACACAGACACGGTAGATTACCGTTTCAAAGTGCATCAAAACCATGAGCTACACAACCCTCCTGGACCAGCAGTAAATAAGGGGTTTGGGGTGGGTTCACACCTTTCAGCACCAAGCGGTTAAGCACGAAACACTTGGTGGCTCTGGTGTCAGTGGTGGCTGTGGTTGTAGCAGAGAGCACCAGCTCTCCCTTTGAACAGTGACTGCCCACTGTGGCATCTCCTGCGCCACTCACTGCTGTCCCCACAAAGACAAGCAGAAATGGAAAACACCTAACCTCTCTCTGGGATTAAATCAGCTGAAAAATCAGAGCTCCACATTGGTAAATACTAATTGCTGATTTAGTTAAGGGGAATATTTTTCTGCTACACGCACAAAATAGATTTTCAGGGTTGTATGATTTTTAATGCAAACTAGTCTCACCTACAATGTTTGTTTTACTTTCAAATAAGCAAGTACAGGAAGACAGAATTAAAACAAATCAAAAAGGACAACAAAGAGAACTCTTGGTTTCCTCCACAAGTTGTTCTTCACTTGTTATAATGTTTAAGTACCTAATGGCTGTTGATTAACTCCCCTCTTTATCATCAGTTGATCAACATGCAGCTCCTACTATATCAAATTACCTTAAAATGATAAAAATCAGAGTGTGTTGTTTTCTCCCATTAGAATGTATAAAATCATACTTGAGAACAATACCAGAATAACCGTGGAAGACACAGGAGATGGCTGCTCAGAACAGAGGTTGACAGTGCTCATTTTGATTCTAGTCATGTTTTGAAAAGTCCTTGGACCAAACTTCTCAAGAGCAAAAAAGTAGTTGGACCACGTTTTTCAGCCTGACTTCCTTCTCTGTTTTACTACGCTCTGAAGCAAGACAGGATCTGTTATTACACATATCATTCAGATTTAAGTATTTCCATTAAGTAAATGAGAAGTAAATACAATGATGTTAGGAAACTCACTGCAAAACACAAAACAACCAAATTTCCTGGTGTTTCCACTGCAAAGCAGCTGCAGCATTGCAGACCTCATCTTGGTATCAGATAAACTGACCGTAACGAATTTAGCTATTATGCTAACTCCTCTATTTTAACTAACTCGTAGGAATAGAGAAGGAACACAACTCAATCTGGATGTTTGCTGGCAGTGCCTTCTATCAAAGTGGAAAGGGAGGGTATTCATATTCATGGGACTTTGTGACAAATACATGTTCTTACATGGCTGACAAAATACAGAGACATATTTCAAATTACATTAAGGTTATGACAAACTAAAAAAAGAGAAAGCAATACTCCAGACTCCTTCAACTCCCTTGTGGGGTTCAGCAACACAGTACGCTCTGTGAACACGGTTCTGATGTGACAAAGGGACAGCTCTAAAAAAATCCTTCTACCAGTGATCTTCAAGGCAAAAAATGGAAGGCACTAAACTGTAAACATNTCTCTCAGGGAAAGAGTGGCACCAGCATGTGACTGGCTCTGCCTTGTGTTCACCACAGCACAAATGAGACACACGGCTGGTGTCAAACACATCCTTGGAGATAAAGCCCTGAATTTCCTCATTTCTTCATTGCTTTTGTATTCCAGAACTAGCTAATGTACCAGATCAATAAACAACACAGTACTTGAGGATTGGTTTCCTTTAGAGTTTGCAGTTCAGTATCAGATGATCTGGCTGACCTGCAGAAACCCGCGCAGATGCCAACCAAGCATTTTTCCAAGACTGCTGGTTGTTCATCAGAACCAGAGCACAGTTATTGCCGTACATTCCATGTTTCTAAGCCCATCTGATGAAAAGAATATAACCATGGAGATTTTTTAATATACCTCAATAGCATATATTGTATTCTGTTGTTTCAACAAAGCCACAGAAGTGTTGTGGACATCACACAGGCACAATCCTAACATCTTAGGGACAGCTACCTATGTCTTTTTTTAATAAACACTGATTATCTTAGGAGAAAATTTTAAATTAACCTAAGATGCTGTTTACAGGCAGCCATTACATTTTTATTTCCCCAGGCTTGTGATTTAATCAACTGTCACCCATGGACCTTATTAGATAAGGCAGGAAAACCTCCATCACACAGTTCCTGTGCTGCGCTGCCACTTCTGCAACTCAGAGCTCGGGTGGCAACAAAGCCAAAGTCCAGCGTCACTAAACCCAGGCCAGTTTTACTCCCCAGCCAGGGCAGTTACAGCAGATTCACCATGGGAAGCAGCCTAAACTGCCAGACAAAACTTCTCCTCGGAGCTCTCCTGCTCCCGGACTTGCAGCTTGCTCAGTCTGCCTGGCCAGTGTCTGCTCACAGATAATCTCCCTGGACCACCTCGCCAAGTCCACCTCAGCCTCCACAACC
Organism: Oxylabes madagascariensis; assembly: GCA_013400675.1. Taxonomy (NCBI): domain Eukaryota; kingdom Metazoa; phylum Chordata; class Aves; order Passeriformes; family Timaliidae; genus Oxylabes; species Oxylabes madagascariensis. The sequence goes on from VYZR01083628.1 coordinate 51,981, forward strand.
ACTCGGCCAAAAGGAAAGCAGAGTAACAGAAACCAGTGAGAGCACAGATGACATAGGAGCTATGAATCATGCCAAGACGTGTGCAAGCACAGAGTCCTCATCACGCAATCGTCCCGTCTCTGAGCTGGTCCTTGTTTCATGATATGCTGCAGGGCCTTGCCTTTGGTGTCCCAGCCAGGTTATTTTGGCAGGGCTGGCTCTGGCTCAATGTCAACACAGCCCCAAGATCAAGGCAGAATGATAACTGCTTTCCTGCCATGCAGTACCAGTTTAAAAAATACCCACACAGACTAATTCCTGCCTTTTTCTAACACGCATAAAGGAGCAAAATGCCCACATAGATCCCTTGTGAGACTTTGTGCAGATTATTAAAGACTTTGCCTTCTGTTTTGCTTTTTTAAACTTATTCTTTTTAGCCAAAACAACGTCACCTATGTCAACAGATGTTGGCCAAAAGCAACCAACTGCACAATTCTTGCCAATATCTTTTTTGCTTTCAACAACGTTCTTCAGACATTGCCTTGCTAAATGTAACATTCAGTCCCGTTTACTGAATACTATGGTTAAAGAGCTGCTGAATTCAAGAACCAGGCGTTAAATGGGAAGGTACACTTCTTCCCAAGTATAAATAACTCTTCCCACACACCTCTCCTGTGAGAGATATCCTAATGCATTAAAATCCAAA
>VYZR01083628.1:63606-86670 GCA_013400675.1 Oxylabes madagascariensis
GAGAGGCAGCGATCGTGGCGAGAGGTGTGATGGAAGGAGATTGGATGGATGGATGGATGGATGGATGGATGGATGGATATCCCTGCCACGGAACAAGACACAAATCCATTAACAAAGCAGCAGTGGTGGAGGGATCCCCAGTATGCTTCGCTAGGCAGACTGAAAGCAAAGCACTCGGCTCTTCCCTTCAACTTCCAAGGGTTTTAAAGTACACCAAAGTGCCACACTTTGGGAAATTGTGACCTCCTGAGCTTCACAGAGGGCTAGTGGATTTGCTGCCACATCTGCCCCATGCTGGCTGGCATGGCTTCCATGACCAGTGGGTAATGCAGGAAGGGAATAGTTTGGAACACGGCTCTGCAAAGATTCCCCTAATTCAGGGACAGGTAGGTCAGGCCCTAATGAAAAGGAGATATTTCCTTTGAGGGGCATTTAGTCCTCTCCTCTGTCACCACTTTAGGAGCCACAATTGAGACTGGGAAGCATCACACAGGTCCTGAACGCACACTATGCTTGAACTGCTAGAAACTAACAGCAGTTATCACATTATTGCTTGGGATGGACTTTGTTCCCAAGTTTTTCCTCACCTTCCCAGCTGGGTGGGCACACAAGCTTTGTCTGTTCTGGCAGCTGCACTTCAGGATTCAAACATCAGAAATACCACAGTGGCAGATGACAGGAAAAAAAAAGAAAATCAGTTTCAGGTTGTTGTGCATTAAGTGAATCCTAGAGTTATTTTACTGACTTGCTAAAATCTGGGGCGGAAGAGTCACATCGAGGAAAAAACTACTACTCTGAAATTGCACAAAGGAGTTTTAGAATCATTTGGCATTTATTGAAAGAAAAACCAAAACTCAGCTGAGTGTAAATAAAAATAGGGCTGGCAAACTGCGCACTGGTTTCTAACGGGTAAAAGCCCCCGGGAAAGATAAGCCAAATGAAGGGCAAGAGAGCAGCAGTCTCCTTTCCACAAGTCTCTGGCTCAAAAGTGATCTGCCTGGTCTCCCTGGGCAGCCCTGTTACCCACTGCTCCTCAATCAGTTCCTTCCTCACATCTGACAAACCCCTCAGCCTCCAAGTTTGCCCAATGTATTCAACCAGTTTTTTCCACCCCTCCACGATGTACATATGAAAACACAAAATACACAGCAAAAGGCAACTTCTGCTGTGCCAAAGAGTATAGTGAAAATTAAACTCGCTTTGCTATGTTTGAGCCATCTTACTCAACAAATTATCCAAGAGTCCCTGTTCTGCCAAACACTTTGCATTTAAAGGGGGAGATTTGCCTCTGATTGGATTATAATGTAAGTGAAAATTCATGCGTATTAATGATAAAATCCTTTATTAGGGGTAGAGATAAATGTACAGTCATGGAGGATATTAGTAACTAACTTTTAAAGAGAGATTATTTCTCCAAATAAAAAGGCAAAAATAATCCTTTCTAAACCTACCTCATTTTTAATACTTGCTGCCAACAGCTAGATCTGCTTTCTTCCTTTCCCTGATACACCATAAAACCTTACAGCTTGTAATATCTCCTCTGTGTATGTGTCACATCACTTACTCAACAAAAAAACTCAAACTGTAGAACTGAAAATTGGAAAAACACCTGTGAAAAACTGGTGATCAAGGGAGATTCCTGACATCTGGGAAGGACTGATGTTCTCCTCACTCCTAAGGAAGGGAGGGCATGGGGAGCACTCTGTGAGTCGCTTGGCAGCCCATCCTCCTCACCATCCATCTCCAAGCAGCGAAGGATAAGGAGGAAATTGCACCTATTTTTAGGGCCGTCCTCAGCAACACGGGTGCCAACTCTGAACATGTCCTCTGCAAATCATGGCAGGTGACAGCCTAAGGAACAGCTGAAACTCAACACTAGAGGGATCCTGAAAAACCTGTGCATGGACTCTACCTGAAGTCTAGTGAGGTCTGATAAGCCAAGGGCGAGTTTCAGCCTCGGGGTGCCGGCTAACGCCATGCAGTGGCCAGTGGAGCTGTGGCCCACAGAAGGGCCAGAGGGCTACCAGAGGCGTTGAGGTGTCTTTGAGGCTCCCTGTGCTAGTAGAGAGGATGTAACCAACTGCCCACACTTATCTTCCAAGAAGAAGGGCCTCCCATTCCTGCATGCAGTGATGCTCCTTGAACTAGCCTAAGTTGCCCACTCTGGTGCCCGGGCTTCCCTGGAGCTGGGTGATCTCCAAAGGGCCACTTCTGGTGGCATCTCTGCCCTCCTGCAGCCCAAAAACAGGTAAAGGCTTTAAACAGCATTTTTGCAAACTACTTATCTTACTTATTCTAGGACTTAAGCTCTCTATCACAGCCAGGCAACAGAATGAATAAATTTGCCTTCTGTCAGGCAGTATCAAAGATATGAATAAAGCATTACAAGGCAATTTCAGGAACACAGATCTTTGAACCGTGCTCTGCTTTACACCCCCAACCACAGCAGCAGAGAGAAAAATCCCTATTCAGCACTCTGGGATCTTCTTTTGATGTTGACTAGAGAGGGAAGAGACTATGCTCAAACCCTATGGATTATTGGTCAGTGTATAAAAAACCCTCATGAAAGATGAGTCCTGCCTGGACTCACGCACGCTGCTGCAGCATAAATAGCAGTGAGATTTACAGCAAAGAGCCACTGTGTCCTTTGACAATGCCCTGTCTAAGCAAAAAACAAGTGAGATCCAGTGGCTCCCTGCCAGACCACTCCAGCTAAAGGCCATGCCACACCAGTCATGTTATTACACTGATGAACAGCTTATATGAAAATAGGGAAAACTGTCCATCACTTATTTCAATATCTATCTAAAGCAATTTACTCATGCTAGCTTTTGCTCCCTTTATTCCTAGCATTTTTTTTTCTTTTTCTTTTCGCCAGCATTTCCAGAAATGGTTACTGACTCACAGTCCTTAGGCTCATAGACATTAATGAGGCTGAAGACTTAGTTCACAATAAGATGAGGGAGCTCCAAGGTGGGATCCTAAAGATAAGACTTATCCCAGATCAAACGCTGCTTTTGATCCCCCCCCCAGTTTGGCTCTTTCCTTCCAACTTTTTAGAGCCTCATCCCGCAAGGAGGTTCACCTAAAGCACCTACTCAGTGTAACAGGATCACTGGCAGATGAGTCAGCCTCAGATTTAGACCAGGTTTTCTTTGAGGTCTCAGTCCTGTAAATTCCCAAAGCACGTGAGCAATGCCCTTGACTTCTGGGAGCTACTCACGCGTTTTGAGACGCACAAATGCCTCGGAGCTGGCAGGAGCCAGACGTGCACAGGCATAGAGCAAGCTTTTAAATGCAGAGAAAACTGTCCAGTTAATAAATTACTTGTTAACTGATTCTCCAGTCTCAAACAGAACAATTCCAGCAAGAATAACAGAGAAGAAGAAAACATGCATTCGGAGTCCGGCCCTGCAGAACCCCCAGCTCCTTCCCTTCCCAGGGAATTCCAAGAAGGCTGCATGAAGCTCCAGGCCCAATGCACGAGTGGGCACTTCATGCCAAACAGAATCATCCTTTAATTTTCTCAATTACCTCAGTAACCAAAAGCACACAGCTAGAGCTCTGCCATATTTCTGTCAGTAAGCAATGCTTTCTCTGCAGTAAATTCACTTAGTTATTCTCCACAAAGGAATTGTATTTAAGGACATCCCACTACATCTCAACGCTGTATTTGTGAGAGGAAAAGGACTTCTGACCTGGAATTGCACTCAGTGAAACATCTGTAGGCATCCAAGAGAATATATTTTCTAATGTGAAGACACTGCATTTTAAATGTGACATTTTTAATGCTTTTAATTTAATCACATCAGCATCACCGTGGAATGGACTTCCTCAGAATCATTTGTGTTATACACATATGCACACAAGATATATATCTTTATATTTATATATATACTCAGAGTTTTCTTTGACTTATTTATATACATTTAATGTTAACGTTCTGCAATTTTCTTTTTATCAAAGCTGAAATTCCCATAAATCACAGCATTTCTGGAGTTTGGTTTTCAGGAACGCAAAACATCCCAACATCGATTTTGAAAGGAAATAAAACTGGAATTAGGGGAATCTGCAGAGACTCAGCATCTGAATGTTAGACTGGATGCTTTGGTATGGCAAAGTCACAGCTTACGCAATAATTTTGCACAGTTAAAAAAAGAGCTCATACATATCTTGGAAATAAATTTAAGATACAAAAGCAGCTATTCCGCTTCATGGTTGCTTAAAGTTACAGAAACTTTTATCATTACAGCACCCAAACCTTTCCTAACACAGCGAGGAGCTTTTCTGACCATGAAATGACCACATCAGCACTGCTCCTGCACTGGCAGGATCAAAACTCGCCACTTTTTCTAGGAGAAGGATTCCCCAGCATGCAGCAAAGCAATCCAACCGTTTCTGGCAGTCAGTATTTCTCCCAATCTCTTGATTTTCATCAGCATTCCTCCTAAAATCCTACATTTCCAGTGTCCCTTCTCTCATCAATAACAGCTCAGGGCAGATTCCCTCCCCAGGGAAATGGTCAACCCTGTTTTTAGTGGTGGTTTTGACACGCTGAAAGGCTCTCCTGAGGGAAGGGAGTGGTGGGAAAAATGGCCCTACCAGCACCCGTATCTAAAAATAAAAGCATACACCAGCCATTGGGGGAAACAGTAATAAAATGCTATTGAGGTTAAAGCCATGAACTCTCCAGGCAGCTGACTGCCTGCCAGAAACCCGTGCAAGAGCACAGTGCAGCATTATCCAGCCCTTTGCTGAGCTTCCCAGGGCAAGGGCAGCGCCCAGCAGAGCCCCCCAGTACCTGCCAGTTTTCATCACATCACAGGGAACAGCCCTGTCTGTACAACCCCTGCAAAGAGGAAGGACTCACCATCAAATTCTCAGCTAATGCCAGTTTTTTTATCTGACCAGATGGATTTAACAGGCAAGACCCCACACTATCCATGATTAGTAGCATCATTCTCCTATGTGCCCTGTCTCTCGAGGGAGCAGGTGTACTTCTTTCAGTTTCCATTTCTTATCCCTCACCCCTCCCTGCAGTCCTGCTATCTATTTTGATGAAAGAGGAATGTGTCTATGCCTTTTAGTATAACCTGAGAGTTTTCTTCCAAAAACAGTTCCCAAAAATTCTGGCTTGCCTTTAGCCATTTACTTCTTACTTGGATAAAAATCTGAGACGTGTACCTTTGTACATGAAATCGGGATTTTGAAAGGAAGTACACTAAAGGAATCAAAAGCAACTCTGCCATGTGATAAGCAGAGTTAATCCCTCATGGGGCACAGCAGCTCTTGTGCCCAAGGGGGGGCCGTTTGTCACCCACCACTCAGCAAAGGGACAAGGCATCCACTGCACAGCAACACCAGGTGTAGCTGAAAAATAACCTAAAGGAGGTTTCCTGCTACAGAAACACATTTTCTAAAGTTCTTTGCCAGAAAGGACAGGGCTTTTCAGGCTTTGTGGGTTTTTTTTGTTGTTCACTGTGGCACCAGCCTGGGATGATGGAAATGATGATGAAATGACTGCCAAATTCTTTGCCCCCAACACCTGAAGGACCAAGAACTTCACTCCTCTCAATCCTTCAATTAAACAAAATGCCACTTAAGGATAACATCCTACTGGAATGCACAGTCTTAGTGCCTGATAACCGAGTTACAAAACGTAATATTCAGCCCTAAATAGCCAGCCTTCATTTGTAAAAAGCCCTGGCAACAATAACTACAAAATTTTGTTTTTAGAGCCAGCATTCTTGGCAATTATTTTTGGTAATTGTGTCTCAAGTTGGTGTTATTTCATAAACTGGGCAATCTCACACAGAGCTAGGAATAACACTTTTTTTTTTTAAATATTCCTCATGCAAACAAAGTGAAGAAATACAAACAATCTCTGAGCGGTAAACTAAGCAAGGATAGTAGAAAGATACTGGTGTGGTAAGATACCTGCATTTAAACAGAGCAGCTTTTTTGGGAACTATACAGAAGGCTCTAGTTACAAACCCTAAGAGCAGGAAAGTTTGTTTGCTGGGGGGGTGGCGGGATCAGGGCTACTGTAAGAACTAAGCAACGGCACAGTTTTACAAACTTATCAAAAAGAAGTAAAGTAAATTTTCAGCCACAAAGACAGCACAGAAGACCTCGTTTATCGTTGCTATACTTGTTCCACCCAAAAATCTGAAGGTGAGACACCAAGGTGAGAGCCTGAGGCCCACACAGCAGCAGAATGCAAGTTGCCCTTGCTTCTTGAGCAGCCCCATTCCATCTCTTTCATCCTGTGTTTTAGTTCATCTGCTAAAGATGATGCCGTGGGAAGGCTGACCTGGAACAGAGACTGGACAGAGCTAGAGAATAAAGTAGCTATTTATTGAAAAACCTTTAGTTGTATAACCTAATGAGCCTTCCTGCTCTGCTTCAACACCAATTCTCCTTTTAGCTACTTCAGAAAGGAGGTGGCATTGCACATAAAGTCCTTTAGCTGCTTACCAAGTCCCCAGAGGAGCAGGTATTTTTCCATGCATTTTAAATTAATGTTAATTATATTATATACAGTTGCAAATATACACAGGGGACAATAGTGTACTTTTTAATTAGGTATTACTATTGCTTCCACTGTCTCTTACTCTCATTCTCATCAGAGGATGAGGAAGCAAGGTCCTCTCACAGATTGTCAAGCCTGCCCTGCTGCTGTGCTGCAGCACACGAGCCTCTGGGTCTGAGCCCCTCCAGATGCCTGTCCCTGCCTGACACAGAACGCCAACCTTTATGCTGCTATTTTAAAAATGTTATTCTCTCAGACAAGAAAAAACTCAACATGGCATCTCAAAAATGTTTCCTGGGAATAGTTGACTGAAAGGGGGACAATCTTTCACCCAATGCCCCTCATCAATCAACACTCACGGACTCACACACCTCACCAAAACACACACCAAGCCCACAGTTCTCACCTCCTCTGCTCTTTGCTGGGCTTACCAGTTCTCATTCAGCCGACAGTGCCTACAAATCACAAGCATTTTTACGTATCTGGCACTAAATTGGAAGAACAACTTAAAAGGGTGTCCAACAGTCAGTAAATACTATAAATCCCACAGTGAATGTATGCAGTCATACACAAATTAAACAAGATCATGAAAATTGATTTGTAAATGCACATAGGCAAAACAATTTTTTCAGGGATTGCTCCTGTAATTCCTTTATCGAACTGGAGAGTATCTCTTATCCATCATTGTTGCTTTAAATTTATTAAACCAAATGCCTACAACACATCTAAGAATGGGTTATAAAGCCAAAATGAGGTAAAATTTTACTTTAAAAAAAAAATCAAAATACTTAACAGCACACTCCTTGCATGGGGGTCAAGCCACTCCTTAACTGTATTTCAGCTTCTCCCCTCCACATGCTGCTGTAACACACAGAGCTACAAGAGCAGCCCTTGATGGTTTAGCTCCTCCACACTGAGAAGCTTGTAAAATTGTTCTCCATGTTATTGATTTGAAACAGTTTTAGTCAGAACTACAGACACAATGGAGTGGTGAGTCCAAGTTAACCATTCTATTAAAAAAAATAATTTAGGAAGTCTGTAAGAACAAAGGACCAAATGAAACTATCACAATCATGCCTGAGATGAGCAGAGCAAGCATCCTTTGAAGAAGAACACTGTACACCCTCTTCATTCAATGTGTGTTTATACAATGAGTGTACAAGTTCTGTACGAGTGTGTGTCACAGAGAGCTCTGCAGACCAAGGCCACAGGTACTGTAGGACTGACAATAACAGGCTCCAGTGGGCGTGTTACGCTCAAATTCCATTCTGTATCTTGCCCAGGTCCAAGAGACTCAAGTGATTTAAAAAAAAAAAACCAACCAAACTTCTCCTAAGCCATCCCACCCTCACAGGACTCTGCATGGATGGAGGTGTGCAGACACAATGGATAATTTCACTGAGGGTTAGCACGCTCAAACTGAACATGTTTCTGCTCAGCAGAGAGGTTCTCAGAATGGCCCTGTCACAGCAAACCGCTCTTCAGCTGGGGGGGAGTATCTGGAAAACATGCAGAGTGCACTAGTGCTCAGTGTTCAGTGGAAATCATAAACCAAAGTAAGACCACTAGAAGTCGATTTACGTTTTTATATTTCAAGAGATAACGCTGGCTCGTTTATCTTCCTCCTGATGAAAAGGGAATCAGGCTCACACTACCTCAGTGACACAGCCTAAGGTCGTGCATGGAGCAAGTGCTGTGGGATGTCATGGACAGCGGGAAGCGCAGCAGGGCAAGGTGAGGCTGCTGGAATGCGCGCTGGTGCTCCAGCCTTCCTCCTCTCCTCGCCTGCAATATGCATGCACGGTTTGGGGGCAGCAGAGCCTGCTACTACAAGACAAATTCAGAGCTAAAAGGATATGGCAGCCCTCCACACTGTAGTCTGATTGCATTAGACTGAGCACAGCGCAAGAAATAAATATTTAGACAGGGTAGATGGCACCCTGAACACATCCAAGTGTCAGCTCTGATCTCCGACGAGCGAGAAGCACCCTCCTCTTCCTGTGCCCACTGCCTCATCCAGATGGTGTGCAGGCAGAGCCCCTCTGCCTCGTTCCTAGACAGCTAAAAACCACAGCCAATCTGCCACGTTATTTCTGTCTCCCTGGGCTGGCTCATCCATCACTGCCAGGGCATCAACTGCTCTACACACTCCTTGCTGCTGCTGCTGTTTACGATTAGGAAGGAAAGGGAAAATCTCCAAGCCCTACATTACAACTGAGCTTTAGTTGCACAGTAGGCAATTAAGAAATTCGGGAGCTTCCAACTTCCCAGGAGGTAACGGACTTAATTAAACTTAAANGGGACGGAGGGGGATGTGGGGAGTGGAGGTCTCCTCTGTGGCACAGAGCCTGTGCTGAGGAGGATGTGGGGAGTGGAGGTCTCCTCTGGTGGCACAGAGCCTGTGCTGAGGAGGATGTGGGGAGTGGAGGTCTCCTCTGGTGGCACAGAGACTGTGCCAAGGGGGATGTGGGCAATGGAGGTCTCCTCTGTGGCACAGAGCCTGTGCTGAGAGGGATGTGGGCAATGGAGGTCCCCTCTGGTGGCACAGAGACTGTGCCAAGGGGGATGTGGGGAGTGGAGGTCCCCTCAGGTGGCACAGAGGCTGTGCCAAGGGGGATACGGGTCATGGAAGTGCATCCCTTGCCAAAGTGTTTGACCCAATTATAGCAGTGACAACAGAACCAGAGGAATAAAAGTTAAGCGGCTGATTTGTGACAGTGGAGCTTCTGCTGGATTCAGACTAATTGCCCACCATTAGCTGTAATTGGTGCACATTCTCCAATGCAGGGAGAACCTCTATTTGTTTTAGGAGAAGCAACCATAGCTTCAGGGGGTGAAGCACCAACAAGCACATTCCCTGTAGTAAAGTTAGTTAGGGCTATACAGAGTTCCCAGAAATGCTACATCAGAGCCAGCCACATTCCTCCTGCACTCACCCTGTGGAGGGCTTCATCACCTGCCGCAGAAAATGTAGCAGTACTTTGTACCTCCCAAAAATATCAACTGTGGTGGGCAACCAACCAGGTAAACAGCTGAACACATTGTCCAGTGATGCAGGTGAAGCCCAGAATGCTCCTGGCAGTGGACTGCCCAGAAAAGCACCAGAGAAGGGTGCTCAAGTGACCAAACATCTTGTGCTACAGGGTGCATTAAGAAGATGCCATCAAAAAAAATCACAAGCTGTAAAGGACACTAACAAGGCACGTGGACAGGGATTTTCATGAGGCATCCTGCCCGTCTGAACATGACACAGCCTGAAATGAAAGCTGACAGCACGAAGGGAGGAAAAATTATCACAGTGATACAACCTGAGGTTGTAGCTGCCCAGATCCTGTTCTGACATCTGAAAAAGCACTGGCCCACAACACTGAACCAAGACAACTTAATTGCTGTTTCATGATAATTACTGCTGGTTGGCTGTTCTTCCTTCAATACACACTAGCCCATCTGAGCTGTTCAATGTTCTGTTTGCAGTCTCTAGCACCATCCCATTATATCTTAGCTAGAACAGGGTCATCCCAAAAAACATGGCAGAACAACAGGATCAAGCAGCACTGAAAACAGTGGAATGAAGCACCCAGAATCCATAATCATTTCTTCTGTGCTGCTTTTGAATGTTGCTGAACTTTCCTGGCAACTGTTCAAGCATTCTCGCAGCTCAGCCACTGTTATTCAAGAGGCCAAGGCTCTATGGTGGAAAGCAGAAAATACTATAATTGTCTGAAAAGAGGACAGAGAAGTTTAACTGCATCAAGAAAAAAAAAGAAACGAAACCAAAGAACACCAACAAGATTTGTAAAGGTGAAGGAACACTGTAAACAGAAGCACGGTTTTTTCCCAAATTAACAGTATGGCTTCTTCCACCTGGTAGATAGAGTGCACTGCAAAAACCCACCAGTTCACATCCCTTCTCAGCAGCAGTAGCAGCAAGACACGGCCAGCACAAAATTTGCCTCTGTTAAGGGTAATCCTATGCCTTCTGTCCTGCCTGGTCCAAAAAATCCTTCTGCAAGTCTTTGGAGAAAGGCAGCAAGGCTCCATGGCTTCTTTGGTGTGACCCACTGCAGGGTTCTTACTGCACAGAACTGAAGCACAGCGGATTGGCAGCACCAGTGGACGCCCGAGGGATGAGGAGTCTCCAGACAGTCGTTCCTTCTGAGGGATGCACCTTCTGTGTGCCATTACACAGGGCAGTAAACTAAATTCTCACCGGGAAAACAGGAAAGTTGCCTCTTCTTTGCAACTAATTGCTCAAGTTGCCAGATTCTACACATCCATTTTTTGCACCTTAAATACACAGGAACGTGTAGGAAGTTGTGTGTAAACCTGTAACACGGCAGTAGAGGAAACAAAGAAAAATGGCTAATTTATTCTAATAAATTCATTCAAGCCAAGCAGGTAGCTGCCAATTGCTCTGCTTAAAAAGCTCCTATTAACAGTGGCAGTTTTTCATGTGAAGTGTTTTGATTGTGACTATGCACACTGTCACCTGAATTACTGCAAAGATGAAACTATTGATTTTGCCAGCATCTGCACGCAAGGAAGAAAAAAAACCACCTCAGGTGTTCTTTCTTTCGGTCCATCCCTACTCACCCAAGCACTACAGAAGTGTTTCAGAGCACTGAAGTCCTCTTCAGTCTTGATTAAACCTTTTATTCAGTGAAGTCCCCAAGATTTTTGGTGAGAACACTTTCCCTGCAATGCGTTCTGCCTCAAAAGGGTTGCAAAAGGCAACGTCTGAGAAACTCTCCAGTGGCCTTGCAAGTCCCAGCGTGCGCCAGGATGTCACTTTACAGCAGACAGGGCTCAATCCCACATTTTCAAACGCTTTAACTCAGGTGGGGTGTTTTCATGCTACTGTTTTCCCGTACTGACTGAGGTTGGAACAAGCACAAATCACAAAGCGAGGTGCCTGACAAGGCCACATCTTCCACTTCGGTCTCAAAGCAGTTCATATAAAGCAAATTGGACAAAACTACAGTGGGAAATCTGAAACTCATCCCCCAGGTACATCACAGATGCAGGAAACATTCAAGGACGAATTTCTGACAAAACAGTGCAGTTCTGCCTCCTGTTTGGCTGTAGATTTCAACAGTTGTCTGCAGAACTGCTGCAGGGCTGCTGGAGCAGGAGATTTTGAAGCTACCAAGCCAGAGGGAAGGCTGAATGAGTACTTGAGCAAAAGGCACGGATTTATTTCTTGCCTAAGGCCCACTTGAGCCCTCCAGCTGCCTTGTTTGTCCAGCCCTTTGCCTCCTCTGAGGCACTGGAGGCAGTGTCTGTCCCCGTGGGGCTACAAGCATATTAAAGAGCAAGAGAAAAATTACTAATTAGTATTAATCCTCCTTACCTGCTTACAATGACAAGTAGAGTTTGCTCTAGAGCGATAAAAGGAGTTGCTTTAAGCATAGCTGTGACTGAGATCTGGTGCCTCAGATTTGATTTTGATGATCAAAATCCCTAAAATGTAAGGAAAGACTAGGGACACAGAAATGCAAAACCTGGTCAGGGGCTCATTTACAAGGATGCTTACTTCAAATCACCACTGGCCCCAATTAGCCCACAGGCAGAGGAAATGTCTTCAGAGAACACATTCTTTTATCCCTGCCTCCAAAGGAACACGATTAAAAGAGTTCAGGGTATCTTTGCCACAGTGGGAGCATGAAGTCAAATGTGAAATAAGCAGGGAAGGCAAGTGGATCACTTATTTCCCCCGAGAGAAAATGATGCATGCTGACAGGCTGATAAAACCACTAAAACCTGATCCTGCTCATCACATGGCAGGGTCAAACAAATCCCATGCAAATCTCTGCAGCGCTTTCCACAGGCTGTACAACGGGCAAAGCAACTCTAGGTGAGCATTAAAAGGAGAAATTAACTCCCGTACTGAACACTGCAACACTTTGGAAATCTTTGAAACACATTTTCCCACCGAAGTCTTTAGGGCCGAATATCCCTTCCCGAGAAGTTAGCTTTAAATACCACACAAGAATTCAAAGAGTGGATGAAAACATCACACACAAGGACACCGTGAAACGCTGAATTAAAGACACTTCAGAGGGACACGTTTCATTGGCGGGACTGAACTTTCCCATGGCACTGATGACCACGAGAGCACACTGGCAGAGGTCTTTACTGCCCGCCTGGATGGAGACACAGCCCATCCTCCTCGGTAACATCTCTACAGAAACAGTATTTCTGCTCTGGTTCAGATGCTGACATTTACAAAGAGGCTCAGAGGGAGGCTGCCCACCTCTGCCAACCTGCTCAGGCACATGGGTTGGGTCTCTATTTGCACCTTTACCTCTGGCTGAGACACAGGTGCTGGGGGATGGCTGGCCCACTGGCCCCATCCGCATCACCCTGCAGGTCTGAATCGCCCCAGCCCACCAACACCTGAGGTGTCTGTGCCAAAACCCACAGCGGCAGTGCCTGGCTGCTGCTGGGAGAGGGACAACGTGGCTGTAGCGACATGGCTCTTGACCTCCCCGCCTGGGAGGTGCCACCACAGTGCCCTTCCATAGCTCAGTTTTGCCACTTGGCAAGTGTAGGTGATGATTTTTGGCATTCCCCTTCACATGACCCTCACCGTACACAGCTCGTTCCCATGCTGTTGCTCTCCCAATCCTCCTTTTCACTTGCTTTCACAGCGTCAGTAGTGGAGTGCATTGGGTCCAGCTGAGCTGGAGGTCATTCTTCCCACAGAAGCCCTCACAGTGCTGTGCTTTGGTAGCTGGAAAGGTGTTGGCACAGCACAGGGGGGGAACACAAGGTTGTCACATGTCTCAGGACTCTGACCCCCTGAACCATGCAAGGAGGGTGGCCAGGGCACCCATGGGCAAGGCAGCCCGTGCGACGTGGCAGCCTCCACCCAAACCACCCTGTCCCCTCAGCACAGCTCTGGGGCTCTGACCACCGTGGGAGTACCTGCAGGGTATCCAGAAACCCCGCATCAGATGCCCAAATACTGCAGGCAGAATTTGCCCCCAGGATTAGCCAGATTGCCTGGACTCTGTGCCTCTGGTTTTTGGTTCAACTCCCAACTAATCCACAATGTGTTTGGGATGGAGATCGCTCGTCTCCTCCTGCACAAGGATCCCACATCTCAGGGCGCATCACTGCTATTTTTAAAAGAGATGATGAATTGTATTTTGAGCTCTGTGCATTTATCTTACCGTAATGCCAAAGCCACCCTTGACTTGTTAAACTGCTAAATATGTGAACTCCACAGACAGGCCCCACCCATCATCAGGTCTGCAATGAAGAAGCCCATCCACAAGCTTTCAGAATCCAGCTCTGCAAGGAGCAGCAGGCAGGAAAAAACCCCTCGCCATGGAATTCATAGCTCTGTTGTAATCTGTGACACACACTCAATTTTCAAGGAACCAAACCGGCTGTGGAGGCTGACAGCCAAGGCCTGCAGCTCAGTTGGAAGGGCTGAAGTACGTGGATGAGAAAGCCCATATGCATCCNCCACCAGCACCAAGCTGCACAGAGTAAGGAAGCTTTGCTTGTACGCCTGGGTACAGTGTTTTGGAGTCTTGTCCCCTCCTTGCTTCATTCCCATTAAAGTTGGAATGAAAATTTCATTCTGTGAAAATGCAGAGGGCATTTTCAGCATTTTACACCCACTCCGGACAAAAGCACAACGGGACCACAGCAGCCTGGCACACACGTGAGTACACCTGGAGCCCTCTAAACCTCACCACCATCCCGTGGGCCGGGGCAGGGCCCCAGGGCAGGGTTGCAAGCTGGTGGCCACCAGCAGGGCAGCCCCCCAGCCCCTTCCCACACGTGCCTCGGTGTCCCCTGCCGTGCTGCTCTGGGGAGCCAGGGCACCCCCTTCTCCCTGCTCTGCCTTCACTTCTGTTTACAGGGCACTCTTGTGCTCCAGGCTATAGTTGCACAGCCCTCAGCAGTGTATGTTCAGCCTTCCCTGTAGGGCAAGGAATCTCGTCATAAAAGCTGGGGAACTGGGCTGCCTCTGCTTCCCTACTCAAAAGGCTTCACCTCCTGATTCAGCAGAGCTATCTAGAAAAGGCTGCTTTTAATTTTCAGTCTTCTGGTGGGTTTTTAGTCTTTGCAAGAGACAAAGAGCAAGACAATAGTTTTGAAAGAGTATTACTGGGGCAATTGCACAGACCTGGTCCATCAGCTCCAGGAGACATTTTGAACATAGTTCAAGAACAGGGATGGCAAAACCACTACTGTTTAAAATACAACCTTCAGCTGACAGAAGAGTTAAAGACTGATGAGGGCCTTCAGCAGGTTAAGCCTGTCCCCAGGGCTCCCTGACACCCTCCTCTCACATCAGGTCTCTTCCAATCTGCCTGTCAGAGTAAATATCAGAATGATCCTTTCAAGTGTCTGTCTCCCCCACTGTCATAATGACACGAAGGGCTTACTCACCAACAACTGGATAGTAGTTGTGTTGCACTGTGCAAATATTTGAAATGGAGATTTCTTGGGAAAGTGAGGGGTTGGAGTTATTTTCTTTCTACGAATCCAAATACTGTCAGTATGGTATGTGATAAAAAAAAAAAAGTGATAAAAAATTCATAACAGCCCTTCCAGGCTAGAAGAGCGGCTGCTTATAGTATTTACTAAGCCACTGCCTGGGAGCCTAAAGCCTGATTTCACACCAATCCACTCATTAAACATCTAGATCAACATTGTACAGATTAGGGTGAAATGTAAACAGCAACAGATCTGCTGCAGGGATCATGGCACAAAGGAAGCAAAAGCCCCACATGCTTTTTTTCCTGAAAAATCCTTTCAGCAGCACCAATAAGCACCTTGCTCCTCCTTACTGTGCTGCTCTCCCTCACCTGCTCCACTCGCCCAGGTTTTGCTGAGGGATCAACAAGCCAGACCAGAGCATCAGAGCCCATCGGTGACATGATTTTTCATGGATCCACAATCTCATTTATTCCATGGTGCTCTCCTGGGAAAAAACACACCATTCTATTGACTGTTTTTTAAGCAGTTTCCATTGCGAAAGAGGAAGGACTGCTCACTGAAAGATGAGCTCTGTTTGGTCTCCCCTGTGTATGTTTTCTCCATCTTAATGAGCTTACACAGGAAAGGTTAAAGCTAATATCAGAGATACCAATTGCTCAAAATCATGATCTGATAGGGAGAGATTATCACTCTGAAATGGCTCATTTAAAAGGAGGAAGCTAATAGCTACACTTAAAGCCTGGAAAATCGTTCAGAATATATAGTATCCCTACACTTACAATGTGCTATTTTGGTTTTCAAAAAAAAAAAAAAACACCCACAAAAACCCAACAAACAAACAAAAAAACCTCACCTTGCAGCTACTCGGTTTGAGGTTCAAAGGGTATCAGTGCTCTCTTACATTCATGGATTCACGGTTCTGCGCTTTTAAAGCATAATTTTATTTTTTTTCCTCCTCCATGTTACTGCCTGGAAGACTGCAAAAAGTGTATGAAAAACCAGCTTGGCCAAAATGCTTACACAGAGAAGAGAGAAGCCTTCTATACCCAAGGATCTCCAGGACAGTCATGTCCTACTTCACACAGAGGCCACTCCTGTACAACTTGTGCATGTCTTTGCTCATGCAAGAGGAGAAAGGAAACTTATTTCCATTGCAGGAATAGCTACACACTTGATGAAGATCATGGCTCTTCTGTATCATGTAGACACAAATACACAAAAAAAGTCCTACCTTGGAGAGCCTAAAGTCTTACTATGGGAGTAACAGGTTGTATGCAAGACCTTGGTAGGAAGGGATCAAAAACTGAACAAAAATCTGCCCCATCAGAGACTGAACAGAGCTAGAGAATAAAGCAGATATTTATTGAAAGGCCTTTAGGATAGACCTTGGGCAGGACAAGAGTCTGGCCAGGGCTACACACCCAAGGCAGACTCAGAATGGTCACAAAATGGACGCCCGGTCACGAGGTCTCACACTTTTATAAGTTTTGATCCATTTCCATATTGGGGTTTAATTGTCCAATTACAGCTTCAGGTTGTGAGGTCCCATCCTTCTTGTTCCTCCCTTCAGTCCACCATTGTTTGTGCTTTTGGGCCTGAAAGCTGTACTTGTTGTCCTTGGTCTCCAGCAGGAAAAGGATTTGTTTTGTCTACCCACTCTGTGAAGAGAGCTTACTGATACTTAATGTGAGGCTCAGAACTACATCCCTAGGCAGCACAGAATCTGAAAAACACGAAAGCTAAAACTGAAGGCATCAAGACAAGATAACACAACAGGAGTCTTGTGCCATAAAAATAAACAAGATCAATGAACACCTCAAAGAGCGCAATAAAAGCAGAATCATAGTCCAGGTTTCCTGGAAACCCACCTGAGAGCCAGTGCTGGCAGCAGCGTTTCCCACAGCCACATGGCAGCTCCAATCCAAGCGTCCTCTGAGGGAACCAATCCCCCGGCTGGTGCCGTGGCCGGCTCTCTGCAAAGCCTTGTCCTGGCAGCCCCTGCCCTCCTGCAAGCTCCTGCTGCAGCTTGGGAAGGACAAAAGGAGAGTGCGTGCCAAGGGTAAACAAGAGGTTTGCTCCAGCCCTTCCTGCCACTCTCTCTCACAACAAAATTCCCCTGAAAATCAGGAGCAGCAGCTGTCCTCTGGAGATGCTCAGCAGCAATCTGTCTCATTTCACAAAAAAGCTCAAGCCTTTTGATTCACAGCACTTTCTGGGGGCACAGGCCAACACACTTTAAACAGAGGAATCCTCCTTTTTCAGACTTAGGTTTCTGAAATGCTGTAAGAAAAAAATAAAGATAAAAGGCAAAAAAGCACAGTGCTTTAAACTGCAAAACTGAGGCTGTAATGGAGGGAGGACTCCATCTCTTTCAGGTCCCCATCTCAGGCGCTGCTCACACAACAGCTGAGCTTTGTGAAGAACAGACCTACCCTGGCCACGTTTCACAGGCTAGCAATGGAGAACCAGCATTGTCTGAAAGAGCAGAAGAAGGACAACATGCATCTCCTCCTTGGTAGCAAGGACATCAGCTGCTTGCTAGGTATTAAAATGCAGGCCCTCCATGTACTGCCAGAGGTAAAAACCCTATTTCTCTCAGAGTCCAGCCTCCAGGATCCTCCTTCCTTCCCTAATGGTATTCATTTCTACATTTGTGCTTGTCTGCAGAAGTGTGAAACAGAACTCATTATGAAGATAAATGAGCTAAAACACAAGTCTCCACAAGTGACAAAAGCAATGGTTACACAGCGCTGCACAGATCCAGAGCACAAGCCCAGGTTAACCTGCCACGTAAGATAATTTGGTGGCAAAATCCCAAGTCATTACATCTCTGGTGCAGAAGAACAGTTGACATGGAATCCTGCAAGGTGGCTCACCAGAACCGGCACTGTGACTGGTACAAGGAACCCCTTCCCTGCCACTGCCAGGGGGGATAAAAGCAGACACCCTTCTGCTGAGGCTGATATCCACCACACTCACATTTAGCCAGCCCAGCCCCAGGCTGTCTAATTAAGTACGACCACGAGCTGCTCCTACTCCTTGTGCAGCCAAGACTGCCTGGCTTTTAAACATGCCACTTTTTAAAAACCAAGCTACTCATGTTTTCAGGAGAGCAGAGATACTATTGATTGTGCAACCCAGAACTTTTGTAGACACTGCTGAGGTTCACTTCTTATTTGCCTCGAGAAAAAAATAAATAAAGTGACACCACCAGAAGGAAAGATAACAAGTTCTCCCAACTCCAAAGTGAGGGAAGCATCAGGTAGAGTACAACATAAAGCTTTTTCAAAGCATATGCAAATTTTCCCTCACCTTCCTGCTCCTAACAATTTTATTTGAAGCGTAGGGAAAATACTCTCCGGGAACAAAAATACCATTCCCTCTTCAGCCATCCCAACCCAGACTTTTTGGTCCTACCACAGAGACTTTGCCACCCTGAAGAAGGAAGAATTTGAAGAAGGGTATTTTCCTTGGGCACCGCAAAGGCCTGGCTCACCTTTACACTTTGCATAAAGACCCTGCGTGGGTGAAGGCAGCTCGGATTCCACCTGCACTGGCTCACTATCCCTGACTCATGAGAGGCATGAAGCAAACTCACATCAGCCTTATACCTTACAAGTCAATGGAGCTCTGAATTGCCTTTAAATCTGAGGTCTAGTCCACCCTGTGCACAGCAAACCAGCTTCTGACAGGGCCTGCAGAGACTCCTGCTCGCTTCCAGGTCAGACTCCCAATTAATATCCTGATTTGTATCCCATCCACAGCTCAGGATCCCCTGCAGGAGCACCCTCTTGCTCCTCACAGGAGCTCACATTTTCTCACCGATGGCTCTTGCTGAGGGCCCCCAAGCCCAGCAGCAGAGAGTGGATAATTACTGCTGCTGCAGCTCCTCAGGGCTGGAGTGTGAACCTCTGTCCTGAGGCCCGCCAGAGTGTGTTTTGGCAGAGTGGAGAGGAAGGGTGGTTCTACTTTGTGCCAGACCATGGTCAGCTTGAAATTAGGCTCCCTCGACCTGACTTCTTCCAGCAGCCTCCTCCCAGGGACAGGACTACGGAGGCAAGAGGCTCCCAGACAGCTTTCATCCAAAGGGAGAGCAATAAAACCAGCAGCTACAGCCAAAGAAACAGAGACAAGAGGCACGACTTGGGATTCACACAGTCCAGTGAAACACGAGCTCAGGTGAAAACAGCTCGTGACAAGTGACACATCACCTCCTAAAGCCTTTGTCCAAGCACGGGAAAGGACACGCCTTTACTCTGAGGGAGTCACTCTTCACCTGCAGGAACAGAGGTGGTGGCCCGCCCTGGGATGGTGGGGGGCTATTTCCCTGTGATTAACCGGAGCACCCAGAGAACAGAGCCTCCCTCAAGGATAGGTCTGCCCATCTTGACTAATTCTGGCAAAGGCTTGCATATTAAAAAACCAGCACAAGCTCTGAGTGAGAAATTCTAAGCCCTGATCTACCAATACCAGTTCAACTGGCTGCCACTGGGTGTGGCGGATGCAGGAGGTAAGTACGTGCTTCCATGCGTTTTGGGCTAAAGTAGTGGGAGAAGGAAAGGGAGTTTGGGCTCAACTTCCCCCTTCTGGAGACTATCCAAGAGGATCCCAGGCTGATCCCTGCCTGCAGTAGGACACTGGGCTGGGCAGACTTAGCACTAAAAATGATCTGCAGAAAGCAGTCCCTAAATCATGAAAAAAAATATAATTATAGACAAGACCCAGCCCTTCTATTGTTTTATTTTGGGGTTCTTTTTTTCTCTGCATGTGTCCTTATTCGGCATGAATGCAATGACATTCACGTGTTCAAGTCCCGAAGGAATTGGGTAAACACAAATCTTTTGGTTCACTGGCTGTTCTAGAGACCTGAAGCACTGATTATCACTGCTGGAACTCCATGCATTTCCCTGCCAGGTCTAGTTATTAAATAAATTTTACACATTTGATGAAGGATTCCCCCCGCCTTCCAGAAAAGATGAAATCCTCTTTGCAGCTCATGTCATTTACATGGCTTATCTTTTCAGTTCTGCCCATCAGCTCTGCCCAGCATGCCCTTTAGAGCTGAAACCCCTGATCAGAAAAGCCAGATGAAAGACATTATTTATGATTTAGAAAAATCAGATTTCAAACCTGTGGCTTTTCTTGAGATACTTTTTTCTTGCGTGTTTGGATACACAGCTTCAGTTTATCATTTGCTGCTTGCCATTTATGCCTTTGTTGTAAGTTGAAAGAAAAAAGGCAGTAGAAAAAGTGTTCAGTCCTCCTGCCTCATATGTGATTGAAACATTGGCTAGAATAGTGCTGGGATGTGTTTTGTTGGTTTGGGTTTTCTTAAATAAACGAAGGTAAGCCATATGACATATGTTTTGTTACTTTCTTTTGCTTCACCCATTGTGAAGAGTGCTCATTGTGGCCAAGTGATGAGCAAAACCATCATCAAAACCAGCTCCCATGTACCTGATCACATCTTCCTGATAACTCGCAGGAGATGCCTCCAGTCCAGGCTCAATGAAGGATTAAGTTTATTTTGGATATTTGATGGAAGGATAGAACGTGTGTATATGTGTACAGACAGCAAATGCAAATAAATGAGGAAACAGCCCTTATCCCCATAGTCTCCATCACAGACCCTGTGTAAGTACCCTGAGTGTCACTAGGATGTTTGTGTCCCCCTTCAAGCACTGATGTCTAATCAACAGCATTAAATGCCTAGCTGAATCAGAGCCTGCCCAAGAAAACATTTTTCAGGAGAAAAGAACATGTAGTTGAAAACCGCCTCACAGAGCATCTGAAAAAAGGCCAACTTAAAAGGTACATGGTCAGTGCAGTTCCTCAGGTGTTTTCCAAATGCCCCTTTAAAGCTCTTTTAACAAGGCTTGTGGGGGGTATTTGTTCCATTACATACTTTCTGTTCGCTCAGCTAATACAATCATCGAAAAACCGTCCTGCGTCATTTGTTGACTCACCAGCCCTGGTTCAGACTGCTCAGTGAACACTGTGGGACCAACCCTACTAACACATCTCACATGTCTTTCCTCCAGCAGGGCTGCCCCCAGGAAGGCAATATGTCAATGTGAAGAGCAGGGGGCCAGGACAGCACTCTGCAGCCAAGTGCTTTTACCCCTGCAGCACCTCCCGAAGCTTCACAATTACCTCAAAGCACTCTAATGCTCTACATCTGAATCCTCCTTTGCTTCAACAGCACCAAGCTCCTCATCCTGTCCCAAAACAAGGGAGGTGGTACCAGTTTCCAGCATACAAATATTCCAGACCACAAGTTTGCAGGAGGGCACGTCACCATTCCCCAACCCACCTGTCATGGAGAAAAGTGCCAAGTTACTCCGGAAGGTAACTGCAGAAGTGGGGTCTTTAGGAAAAGTACTGTCTCCCAGAAATACAGCAAAAACTCCTGCTTACAGACTGACTGTTGCCAGCTTAAACCAGTGAGTCATCTGTTCTGGTCCTGTCCTGGGGAAAGCTGTAACAACAACACTGATCTCCATTTTACCAGAGCACAGTGTTCCAAATATGACAACAGCAAGGATCATTGGAGTTCTTTAATAAAATTTAAACATTGTTTGTTTTCAGGAACTGTGATTCAGCCAAACACCTCTAAAGTTATTGAAACTGGGTAGCTACAGGGCTCATGCCATGTCCCACCAGGCACAACTGAGAACAACTGTAGCTTTATGTTGCTTACACCCCCTCATAGTATTAAAAACATACACTGAAAATTAGCTTGCTCAATGGATGATTTTCTTTAATCATCAGACCAAGTTCTATAGATTACAGAAACATAACAAAAAGATCATTAGGTCCATTGAGGTAAGGGAGTGAGAGGAGATGACTTCTCCCAACATATTATCAATATTCAGACAAATTAGCATTGCGTGCTTCAGTAGCACTGGCTCTGTACCCAAGAAGCAGAGTGTAACCCATTGATTTTGAAACTCCTGGCCCACCACAAGAGAGGTCATGTCCACTGCTGGATGCTGCCATTCTCTGCACAGTGCAAAGCCTTATGAATGCAACAGGCGCAAAAAAAAAAATCATATACTGGCACAATTAAATCAATTAAGGCATTAGTGTAGCAGTATCTTGACTTATTCTGGAAGGCTGGCAAAGGGCTAAATGTAAAGAACATCTCTGCTAGGAAATTAATATCCAAAGAGGTATTAAAGCAGACATTAGCTATATACAGCAACTCCCTGTGTGCTTATCAGCATCATTCATCACGAGGCAGGGATGAGAAGTTCCCTGCAAACAAAGCAAAGCAAGCTGGTGCTGCTGATGATCTGATTTGTTTTGACACAAGTGCGTTGCTGAACATTTGCCATTGTGCATTTAGCGCTGGGCTGGCGCTCCCCCACCCTCCCTCTCTGACATTACACTGCTGCTCAACCACGAGTGAGCACTCTGAGCAAAATGTTTAATTTGCAGGCACGTATGATTCCCTTTTTGATTATCTATCTCCCCACACAATAAAATCCAGCTGATGCAGAACTCTACAAGTGCTGCCAAGTCAAACTGCAGGCAAAGGTTCATTTAGCAGCACAGAAACACCTCTGAAATTCTCATTTATTAGATTCTGCTGCCAATCACATTAATTCCAACACAAATGTCAAAATAAGACTAATAAAAAGTTGCCTGATTAAAGGAGTGAGAAACAAGGATGACTTCCTATTTATAGTTTAAAACAAAAGGTTCATTTAAATTAAGAAATTCCCTTCCTTTTCTGCACCTGCAGGCAAACACAAACTCTAAAACGAGAGGCAAATATTTAACAGGGATAAAGTTGGCAAGAACTCAGTACCAAGAACTTTTCTTCAGTGTTTAATGAAACAAACCTCTCTCTGCCCAGTCAGATGTTTGTGCAGCTTTTACACCTCCACAGCCCAAGTCCGCTATAGCAAAACTGGCATTTATTCATGGAATGGTTTGGGTTGGAAGGGACCTTAGGGATCATCCGCTTACAGCCCCTCGCCACAAACAGGGACACCTTTCACTATCCCAGGTTGCTCAGAGTTCCATCCAACCTGGCCTTGAACACTTCCAGGGATGAGGCATCCACA
>VYZR01083628.1:92618-117569 GCA_013400675.1 Oxylabes madagascariensis
CCCAGGGACAAGCTGGGGGGAAGTGAGCAGCATGGGCTGAAATCTGCTTACACCTGAAATTTCCAACCAGAGGTCTCCTGTACAGTGGTCGCATCTGGCAACTGTAATCAATCAATACACTTTTGTATTACTAGAACATCACAGAAGAAAACGGCAGGGCCACCCAGGCTCTCAGCACAGCCTTCTGGAGCTGAAACTCAGAGCGGGCAGATTTTTCAAAGGGGCAGGCTTTTACATCCAAGAATTCACCCTGCGTTCTCGAAATTCTCCTACCGTGAAATAAAATGAAACTTGCACACGAAATAGCAATCTCTCGTCAGAAGAACACCTCTGCACTAAAATAGTATAGTGTATGTAACAGCACAGAATTAACAAAATTACATGATTTGATGCATTTTATGATGTTCTAAAAGGACAAAAAAAAAAAAGAGAGGGGAATGAAATTTTAGGACAAATATTTACTTCCTACAGGGAAAAAAAATCCATATAAAACCTCAAAGTATTGTAATAAAACCAACTGAGAGTCCCCTTCAGCCTGCAACAGCCAGTGACTGTGACTGCAGACATTGACTATACGCAAAGCTGGACCCAATACCTCAAATTGGCACCTCCCTGCCAAAACAACACCTCTGTTTCCATTTCACAGAATGAACTGAACCCAGGGCTAGCAGAGGGTAGGCAAGCAAAGGATTCACTGCACCAAGTTCAGAATGGTCACTTCTTCTGAGAAACTGTCATTGGAAACTTCCTAAAAGTCAGGAAAGAAAACCACCAAACCATATTTCTTTTTCTTTTTCATATTTTTCTCCTTTTTTTTCCCCTAGAGAACAAAAGGAGATCTATTTGAGGTCTGTGTGTGCAGTTGTAGCAAAATACCCTCACATATTTTGAGTTGTTGATTCGTGTTCTTCAGCTGAAACCCAAGAAACAAGAAAATAATTTGTTAAAGGCTCTAGTATGACTGAAACAAGGTAAAGGGGTGTGTTTTTTTATCCTTCTGCATTCAATCACAAGCTTGGTGACAGCTACCAGCAAAGTAATAACACATGCTAAGGCTTCTGCCATTTACACTGCACGACTGTGCTGCCTGCTATTATAATCTATTATTATGATTATTACAGCAAGGGATCTCTGAGATTCACCACACAGGAAGTTTTGGCTTCTTACCTGCAGATTCTTCCCTGCAATTCGAACATGGGCACCCTTCCCTAAATAAAGTTTCTTCAGAGGGTGTTGCCTGAGAACGTGGAAAAAGTGCCTTCCTGCCTCCCTGCTGCAGAGACCTCCCCAGCAGGACCTCCCCCTCGGTCACCACTCCACACCCCAGCTGCTCCCTGACAAAAACCTCCCCAACACACCAGCTCACCCTCCTCTTCTCATGAGACACCAAAGAACGGGGATCCAAAACATCCCTGTGCTTTTGTTGACGGTGCCAAAATGCAGAGCTTTCATTTTTAAACTGTAATCAAACGAACATGAAAGTCAATGGTTTCCCACAGACCTTGTCAAACACAAGGATGCTGCTCTGATGAAGTAAAGGCAAAGAAACTGTGACCTATACTTGTAAGAACACTAAGCAAGCAAAAAAGAAAAATGTAATTGATTTCTGATGGGTAGCTACTACACCCAGGCCAGGTTTTTTCCCCCTGGGGAATGCCTCTTTATAGATGAAATATAAAACAAGAAATAAAAACCCACATTATTTTAATCCTTGCAAGAGTATTATTTCAGGGAAAGGAATAAACTCCAAGCGACATGGATTTTCAGCATCCCAACAAAAGCACAAGTTATTTCAAAATTGAGAATGCAGGAGGATTTGCAGGAGGAGTAGTCCTGAGCCAAATCTGCGTGGCCAGAGCCACCTTCCCTATCCCACAGCTCCGGGACTCAGCACAGGCTCCATCTTCCTGGCACAAGACCAGATGTCTTTCATCAAATAACACTCCCTAAGAGATAAAATCATATTCCCTACCAGACTCAGCATCTCCGAGCAAATAAGACAAGACTTGGTGTATTTCTGTTGAAACTAGAGCTGCATTGTCAGACACTTCACAGAGTGTTCCTACCTGATCTGGCTTTTTAGAGTCAGTGGATTTGGTTTCAGACAGAAATTTGAGCTCAAATTTCAGAGAAAGGCCCTTAGACATGGCACTCCTTTCTTCCTGCTTCACCAGCCCCTCGGAGCAAGGCTTTATGGTTCCCTCTGAAAAATGATACTTTCTGTCAGAGAAACCACCACAGCTTCTCATCCCAACTCTTACATGTGTATAATCACAGCTCTGCTGTTAAAATAGAAAGGACAACTCTCCCATTAAAATAAAACAAACCCAAACCAAAAAGCACAAGGGTTTTTCTGATCCTCTCCCAGTACAAACACCATCGTGCAACACCCACCAGCAAAATTCAGCAAGGTCCTTCTATTTACAGCTCAAAGGAAAAAAAAACCAAAACAACCAAACACAAACTGGGATTTGCCAAAGATGGTAATAAGGGAAATGCCATGGCCTGACCTGAATAAGCCTTCTATAAATACAAAATCACGAAGTTACCATGTTATTTCTTATTCAAAATTTCTTCATTCCAGAGAATTTCTTAAGCTAGGTTTGAAGAAAGAATTTATGAAGACTAAACAAAAATCTTTTAAATACCTCAGCAATTGATTTACTAATGATTTTGCAAGTTTCCTTATAACAACTTTATTTTGATCAAATCCTTTTCCTGCTAAATTCACAGACTGATGTTTGTGAACTAAACATACACAGGGTTTTCTTGAAACAAATATTGCTTCCTTCATGTAACAACAGGAGCCTACAAAAGGCAGTGGGTGTGCCAAATGGTGCAATAATGGCAAGGACACCACAGCTGATGGCATGGCAGGCAAGCAGCATCCTTCACATGCCAACTTCATCCAGTCTGCCTTACACCACAACATCATTTTCACCTGACGGCTCTCTGCAGGGGTGCCCTCCTCCCAGGCACACACCCCTGCAGGGACAGGAAATACCTAAACTCTTTTGTCTTCCCTGATGCTGCTCTCCAGGCTCTCTCTTGTCCGCTGGAAATATTTTGGCCGAAGTCTTGTTTTTAAACTGGTGCCAGAGAGAAAGGCTCAAATGGAAACATTATCCTGTGGAAAAAGTGTAGGAGAGAAAGATACCATGAATAGCAAACTGCAACAAAGAAGAACTATTTGCACATAAAAGGGGTTATCAAAGTTGCAGTTCAACTTGTGTTAATCAACAGGTTCAGATAAGACTAAGTCCTTCTCACGGGATAGGCTCCATCAGACCTTCCAATTTAAATAACCTTGTTTATAACTCCTTTTCATCGCCACACAAAGACTCCATTTTCTCTCTTTCTTGCTCTCCCTCTCTCTTTGTTGGTGCTGTTTACTCCCAAGTCTGTCTCTGAACTCTGTCTAATTAGCTCTTGATAGATCTGCTGCCCT
Organism: Oxylabes madagascariensis; assembly: GCA_013400675.1. Lineage (NCBI taxonomy): Eukaryota > Metazoa > Chordata > Aves > Passeriformes > Timaliidae > Oxylabes > Oxylabes madagascariensis. The sequence goes on from VYZR01083628.1 coordinate 96,067, forward strand.
GTTTCCACAAACATTTAATTCTGCCGTCAGTCCCATTTACATTACAGCATGTTGCATTGTCTTTTACCAACCTAATTTTGTTTGAGTGAATGTAAATCCTATTGAGCAGTCACTATACACCTATTAGACTGTGGCATATAAACTCAAAACTCCTCCTCATTTATAAGAGCCAACATAAGGCCCAATTCATAGAGGATTTCTAGGACATTACAATTTGTGCTTTCTCACAAACCACAGAAAATTCTTAAAGGCTGCAAAACTCTTTTCTTCAAGGTAATATTGAACTGCCCAAAACTCGACACGTTCCAGCCACTGCATACCAACAATAATGCTTTTATAATTCTAATGAGTCCCCAGGAAGTGCTCACTAATTAGAGCAGTGATTTAAAGTTGTCATTATGAGTTGTTCTACGTCTACACTGGATTTCACTTCGTTTTTTGTTTGAGAAGAATACTTGGGTGAAGTGTCCAACTGTAGCAAACCAAACTCTGACACATTCCTCTTTTTCCTAAGTTAACTACCGCAACATAAGGAAAGAAAAGTCTGCATGAAACTCATCGAGGTGATCAGTGAGGTTTTGAAATTTCACCTGGAGTGAACTTTCATTCCAAATACAATCTTCGTTTTGCCAAAAAACCTTAACAGCTCAGACGGAGTCAACTCTTGACTGAGTTTTTCCTCCAGCAGTCTTCCCAGCTCGCACAGGGCAGCCCAGGACATTCCCAAAGCGCCAATCCCAGCGTGGTCATACCCATTTTTAAGGCCAAAACAGCAGCAATATTTTGAGATGTGTCAGAGCTCATCACCTGTACGACCTCCAGCTGCCTGGTCAGTTCTCCCTGCCAGTCTAACACAGCACTGAGGGAATGAGTGCTGTTTTCAGAACCATACGGATGCTTGGTGCTGGATACTGGCAGCAACCTGGAGCCTCAAATGACACCAGCTTATGGAGAAGTCTTGCTGACCAAGTGCAAAGCCCAAACAGCAACACTGCTCCTGCCAGAGTAGTCTGGGACAACTGGTTCCTTCAGTCGACACTCTTCTCACACTGTAGCAAAGCCTCCAAGTCAAAACTCAGAAGCAGCAAGAGATAAAAATATTCGCACAGATAACTAACAGGCACTGGGAAATTCAAAGCACCAGAAAACAACCCGCTCTTCAAAATGAAGCAAACTTTTCCTTGGACACTGAATGGATATTCCATTACTCATCCACTTGTCCACTTGGTCCTGTCATGTACTCATTTAGCTGCATGGCTCTTATCAACCATAATGCCTTATCTTATCAAGCACAGCTCCTTTACTGAATGAAAGCTTAGGACGAGGGCTTTCACAATCTCTGCCATTACACAGATGATCTAAAAGGATGAAACAATTACTAGCATGCCAGTAAGCACACAGAAGTGTACCCATTCGCTAATAATTTTGCCTGTGGCTCACACGCAGTCAGAAGTACTATCTGTAATTACACCAAATGGCATATATAGTTTTGAGTGTAGTTAAAATTTTTAATTTCAACATTATAAATAATCACACAAGCTCAAATAGAGCTTTTCACCCACATCCATACTTACTTTATCCATAGCCTAATTTTGAAGCCAAGAACAAACACAAAAGGCAGAAAATATCTCCAGGTGTATGGTACAAACCTGCCTTTCTGTGGCATGGTACAAGTCTCTCTGCCACATAGGCTTTAATTTTAGATAATGAAGCTGAAGTTACAGCTCAAATTCGATGGATCTAGCTGCTCAGCACTTCCCCACTGGGAAACAGGCAGGAGTGAAAAGGGAGGACCAAATGGGAGGGAAGGTCATTCCTTGCAGGATTCCCAGGTGACTCAAACCCATGCCCCCTAAAGCTGGCTCCCCCAGCCCCCATGGTCACCTGCTCAGCTTGGGAACAACCAATTACTTCTTAATTCCTACCTGGGGTTGACAACTCTCCTCACTGTGCTGAGGCCTCTGCTGCACAAAGGTCTTCATGTGCTAAATGAAATACCAGGACTCTGGAGCACATCGATGTCAGTCCCACATCTAATTGATCCTTAATGTCCAAACAGGCTGGTGATTGGCACTAATTTGTTAATTATAGATTACCAAATCCCTCGGGATGCTAAATCAGTGTGATGTACTTCGCTGTGTTACTACAGTGCAAAGTCTTTCAAAGGTTACCTGATTCTGACACAACCTTCAGAAATGTTATTCCTCAGAGACAGTTGGTCAGTCAAGTAATACACACAACACAGAGTACACGGAAAATCTTACAAATCTATTCCAGTGCCTCCAAAAGCAAATTTAAAAGCCACTTTTACATGTCACCTGCAAGTGACTCCAGTGCAAATGGAATCTGACGCAGCGCTCTCACACCCAGAGCTGCACATTCCACATTCCATGAAAATGAAAGCCTGCAACTTCTCTGGCAGTTCTGCAGAGGCATTTAATATGCAGCTCAGAGACTTGCCTTGAGTCTGCTTTGCCTTCTGGAGAGAAGAACTGTAATACTGATTTTGTTTAAAACTGAGCTCACCTACTGCTATTTGCTTCCATTAATGTTAAATGAAGAACTCCATGATATATTTAAGCAGCTTTCTCCACTAAACCCAATGAAATTCTCACCTTTGGGGGCAAACCCTGATGAAAACAGCAGATAACATTGTAAGAAAAATCCAAAGCAAAGCCTTTACCTTAATTCTGATTTGGAAAATAAGTGAACTTGAATGGTCCTTCAGTCAATATTTTGTTTTCATAAACCCTTAAAACAGCACAAAATTTCCATAAATAACGCCTAAACAATTCAGGGCTCCAGTTAGCGGAAATTCTGTGAGAGGTGACTGAGATCAAGACACTGTCCATGTCATCCCCTGCATTTCGTGAGCATCATGTTGCACACAGTTCCTTCCACATGTTCCTTGCTCCAAGACAAACCAAGCTGCTCTCCAGGCAAAGACAGTGAAACTTTGCTGGCAGAAGAGATCAGGGATAAGGCAAGTGGATATTTTTCCAGTGCTCCCCTAGCAGGGTGATGTTTCCTCTCTTCAAGTTCCTGGTTGGTTACATCTCCACAATCCAAGACCATTGCTCCTGTGACAAATTGTATTCTACCTTATTAAAATTGTGTCTTTAAACACAAGCACAAAACTCCACTTTTTCTGGTCTGATACCTTGGCATCAATAAAAGCTCATAACTAATCCCATCACCTCTTCTTGGACTCTGTATCTGATGTTGTAAACCAAAATACACTTTAATGGCTTTCCGCACAGCAAGTTTGCAGCAAAGTCAGTGAAGCTCTGATAGAACAGCAAGAAATTATGGAAAAACTGTTTTATTTTTATTGGGACCATACCTTGAAATACTAAGATTCTGATCTCAGAAATGTGTTTCATCTGTCAACAAACATAGCTTTCAGCTTTCTACCTCAGACCTTTCCTGCCTGTGTTCTAGAAAAAAATAGGGGTTGGATTTTTTTTTCTTTCCAAAAGCATTTGAAGTTTTACTTCATCCTCTGTTTTTATCCTCACTATCATCTACACATAATTTATACTGTCACTATATACTGTCTACCATGTATTATTTTTTTTCTTTTTTACTAAGTATTAAAGATACATGTTTCAAAATAACCACCTTTCAGTGATCCCTTATTGCCTCTCTTTAAAGAGATTCATGCTGCATAGGTGTGTTTTGCCTCTTGCCTCTTTGTGTTTTTAAATCCACATTTGTGCAGATGCAGAGTAGAGGACACTGCAAGGAGAGAACCACACGCTCTGCAGGCTGCACATGTGCACACTCCACAACCAGAAACAAACTCTTTGGTTACGCTCACGCAGCTGAAAGAGAGAGGTCAGCAAGTGAACTGCCAGAAGGGCATGGTGGGGTGCTAAGTCTTGGAAACCTCTTCGAGGCAGTCTTTTAGCAGATTGATTTTCATGTGCCTTCAGGCTGACACGAAGCCACGCGTGAGAACCCCTCTCGCTTACCCAGTGAACTGGGTCATGTGTGACAGTATTAGTTAGATGGTCCTTGGATGTGACAGCAGAGAGGGAACCAGCTGTCCAGGGCTAATGTGCCATCTGTGCCTAAAATATTCTGCCAATTGTGTTGGCAGAACATAAAAAGTGTGTCCCTTTATCGGGCTATAAATCACAAGCAGGTCTTGCACGTTGTCAATTAAACACTGATACATTGAGTGGCCCGGGTGTCCTTTGACTTCCAGCCCTTTGAGTAGTATGACCACTATGGAGGTCATTAGCTACAAACTTAAAGCCCCAAAACAGCCTGAGCAGCTCTCCAAGTGGCAGTTGCACAGTTTACTGCCACACAGGAAAGTATTCAGCAGTTCCATTTGGTATTGTGTTTAACTACCTGGGACAGGGAAAAAAAAAGCAGCACCCGTGGCAAAACAAGTTATATTAGATTTCATTATGGTATTTGTCTTACTTTTGAGAGACTGGGTTGAGTATTTTCCTACCTCTTTAGCTTAGAATCAAAGGCAGAGACTCACATCCCACCTTCTCACACGTTTTGGTAGAACAGCAGGCAGTGAGTTGGCTGGACTCAGCTCCTGGACAGCTGCAAGACTCAGGTAACAGAGCTCGCGGGCTCCATCACATTCTCCTACCAGTCCTTAGTCCGTGCAGGCCAACACAGGTTAGACAGCCCCATGGGACAGCTCAGCAAGCAGGGACAGCGGAGGTCAAGCATCATTCACCAGTTCCTGAAAGCATCACTAGACAGCAGCCCAGCCTCTGGCCTGGAGTCCAGGCACAGCTGGAGCAGATGCCTGCTGAGAACTAAGAGCATGGCATGCACAAACACCTCTCCCTTCACAGCAGCCTCCCAACAAATCCCAGCCTCGGGAGCCAGGTGTGGGCTTGCACGTCATTGCCACGTTAGGGTGTGTTATCAGCACCTTCCACACAGTTCCTAGGACAGAAATGTAACATCTGTAATATGATGCACAGATCTTTCAGAACAAATGCTGTACCCATGGAATTGTCTGGAAAGCCAATGCAAACAAAAAAGAAGGGAAGACTGAATGCTGAAATCAGTTTCTAGAAGAGAGTCTACAAATGAACAGCTGCTGACTGGGGTAAAGGAACAACACACTACATTTTCAATTGCCATACATGGTACTTTAGATAGATAATCAAACAACACTTAAACTGAGAATGAACTACATTTTATGGTGTTCTCCTTGAAATTAACAGTGCCACAAAATGTAGGACAAAACCCTGATTCTTAAATTGAAAATATGAATATCTGACTGGTTAGCCATTCTGTCTTTTTTCTTTATTTTCGATTTAATTTGCTGATAGTACAGTGTCATCTCTTTCCCATTTTAAATAAGAGAACAACACAAAAGAGTTCAAAAGTCTGTTTGCTGTACTACTTAAGCTTGTCTTTTAACAGCAAGAAATAGTTAGATGTGTTTTGTGTGACTGGTTCCCTAATCCTTGTTGTCTTTCTGCACACAGCAGTGAGAAGTGACCAAACTCAAACACAGGCATTTTCCTTAGATCCGTGGAAACCAAACAACTCTATTGCAGAATATTGCAAGATTCCATTTTTATGGTGCTTTGCCATGAGCTACTGCTAAAGGGAAGTAGCATCAGCAACTGGTAGAAGCTTTGGTATCTCTTGAGAGAAGCAATTTAGCTTACATCAAAACAAACCCAATATGCTAGTGCTTAAAAAATTAAGAAAACTTTCAGGTACAATAAACACTTGTTGATTCTGATCACATTTTTTCTGGGAACTGAACCACCACAGACCAGGCAGTCTCTGTTGCCCAAGCAGAAGGAAAAGCCCCTCACATTTACAACTTGAACCACCTACTGCATCATCTGCACAAGGACATTCAGAGTCCTGCAGGGAGTTGGGCTTTCATGGGGCAAGAAGTTGGAGCTGGGGGAAGAACTCTGGAGAGACAACTTTCACCATGAAATCTCAATTTTTCACAACAGATCCATAAATGTTTTGTCATTTTGGTGAGAAGAAAAAAGACAAGAGGAAGATTCCTTCAAAGCCCCTTTGCAGCTCAACTGCATCTGCATTCACCTGCGTATTAAATTCAGAAGTCTGAATGGAGAGGGTTTTTTTTCTCCTGGAAATTATTGCACCAATATCTGTGAACATTTTCCAGTACTTGTACTGCAAGAAAAATATGAAGACAAAATCATTATTGCACTTAACTAGTGCTTTTCAAAAGCATCATCACCACCAGGAAAAGAAGCAAAGGTAATTTTCCAGGTACCCATTGCATTCATAATTCACTGTCATCCTCCACTGTCTAGCTGTGAACAAAACAGTGCATTGTAGCCTGTGTGAAACTCTCTTCTGCAAAATAAGTTAATTTTCATTGAGTTAACCATTCCTGAGGATTTTTAGCAAGTGTTTCTAAATTGTAGGGCCATGAAAGAAAAGAAAAAAAAAAATGAAAAGAAAACAAACCAGCCAAACCAAACCAACCCTAAAACTCTCGGTCACAGACTTGAGAGTAAGGAGTTGGAAATTCAGTAAAGAACAATTCTTGAGAAGATTTTCTTATCAAAAGATAAGATAAAAGGAAAGTCAGAGGCGTGAGTGCAACAAAATAAAATCTATTAAGTAGTGGTTAATCTATTAACTGTTTTTCTTTAATTTTTTTCTTTACACCTGTGCTTGAGCTATTCGCACCAGAACCACAATATGTGTTGGACTGGGCAGTGAACTGCTGAACAGGCACCTTCAATCCATCCTTCTGTCTTCCTGTGCTTATTCTGACAGCTTCCTGTTTTTCTCACAGACCTAATTTCTAGTTCTTTGCTAATAATACAACTGCAAAAATGAAACTGGAGGAATGGGATTAGGGGTAAGATTACAAAAGGTAAAATCCATATGGCCTTGCAACCCCTGCTGCCAAAAATCACTGCAGAGCAGAACATCACGATGCTGTCTGGTATTCCCTACCTAGGCCAAACGCAGGGAAATCTGTGAGAACATCATCTGCTGGCAAACACAACATCTTTAACTGAGAATTAAACATCATGGAATACTTCAGAGGTTGCTGAGAGGTCATCATCCTTTCAATGTCCCAGGAGGTGGAAGAAACTGGCTTTAGCCTGAAGCAGAACTATTTTTAAAGGCTCTGTAACATGAAGTTGACATCTACTTTCTGGTTTTTCATGTGCAACTCAGCTAAGAGAAGGAAAAAGGGGCACACTCATATTTGGCTTTTCTAACACTGAAGCAGCAACTGTGGTGGGCATGAATCCTGGGTAGCTTTGTTCTACTTCAGAAATAAATAGACGTGCATGTAATTTTTATACAGAAAATACATTTAACCACGGAAAGCAAAAATGCTAGTGTTACTAGTTTTAGCAGAGGATGGCATTGAAAAGAATTCTGATTATAGTTATTAACAGCATTAATCACTGAAATGGAACAGTCACCAAAAGAGCTAAGCTAGAGATACTGAAAGCCATTAAAGTAAATGTGTTTTTCTGAAAAAGGTGATCATTTCAAGTGAGCAGATCTCACTTGAGGATAGTCAACAACCCCAGGGAGGTGTCTGCACTACCATGAATGGCACCTCATGGCTTTATACCCAGTAGGCACACTAATTTCTAACAAAACATTGTCTTGAAGGGCTGAATTATTTATCTGTCAGGAGTCTCAAGTGCATTAGATAACACTGTATGCTTGTTTCAGTCATTCAACGCCAGCTCCAGTATTTAAGGAAGTCAAAACTATATGGCCAGATCATTTTATAATGATTTGTGTAAGAGGACAAATCAGACTGCTCCTTCAGAAGAACCTTCACTTGACCAAATTAAAAACAACGTTAGATTCATCTACTATAAAGCACTGTTTCTATGGAAAAACTTCTTTTAAAAGCAAAGACAAATGGCAGCTGGGCATTGAGTTCCCACTGATACTTGGAGCCTAATTCTCAGCAGGGCACATGGAAATCTCCCGTATGACTTTTTTCACTGGACTGCCAAATACTCCTTTTGCGCTCGTTTTCAGATGCGCACATGGCTCTTTCATTTGCTACAACCAAAAACCACACAACATGGAAGGAAAGAGGCCATTACAGACAGTTCACAATCACAGTTGGCTGGAAATGCTATAAATGTGCTTTTGTCAGCCATGAATAACCAACAGCACCTGCCTAAAACATGGGAAACATTCACTTATTTTCACATGCCCTGCAGGATCCTGGGCAATTTCTTTGAAGAGATCTCAGATCGTGGCTGATGATTGCTTGCTATGTGAGGTGCTGTTTGAGACCCAGCAATAACGACCCTGCATTATTCTCAGGTCTCATCCCCAATAACATCTGTGCCCAATTCCTTGCAAGCCACCAGGATGAAGAGTGGGCTGCAGGAACGCCCGGCTCAGGCACCAGTGAGCACGGTTAGCTGACAGACATTTTGTGCTATGTGAGGAACTCAGGCAGTATTTGGGTAATTCCCTGCCTTCCCCCAGGAGTTATGCTGATCTTCAGTCAAGCTATCTTTACTCACAGTAGTTTCTTTACACACAATGTAACGCCTTTGTTCTTGGCCCCACAATTTCACTACAGTAGGTCCTGGATTAGATCAGCCTGGTTGCTAGTGGCATTTGATTTACAGAAAACAGCTTTTCTCCTATGCACTCACGGCCTCTGCACCGTTTATCCACATCAGCTGCTGGAGCCAGTTGGGGGATGCCTTTTCATCAGCAAATTGTTTCACCTAAGCAGCAGCTTCAAAAAGCGGGTTAATTTGCACTCTTCAAACAATCACTTTAAAAAAGGAAAGGACTCATTACTTTAGTGATGTTTCCTGGTCCATTGAACCATTGTTGGAAACTCTGTCAGTAAACAAATTACATCTAACACTGCCCTTCTGCTAAACAGATCTCCTGAGAATATCTTGTTATGCATAATGCTTTCTTTCACGCCTCTGTATCTGGCAGAAGAACACAAGTATCTCTCTACAAGTGCTGAATACTTTCCTCCCGTATTCTCTGTCAAAAAAAAAAACAAAAACAAACGAGTAAATAAAGTGGGGAATAACTAAGCTCAATACTGTAACTTGCCTTTCAAGTGGCATAATCAAAGAAAATGATTTTTTCCTACAGTAGCAGCCGCTTCTGCTACTTAAACCCACACAGAGAAAAAGGATCAATCTTCAGAAAGCGCTGAGGATCCCCCCTGCCTACAAAACAAATAGAGCACATACTCTGTAGATGTCTCCACATTTGGGTGTTGCAGTATTTGGGACTACTCACAGACTAATACATCCAGCCACCAGGTTTACCTGAGGAGGAAGCTAAACCCCAACATTACGGGCAGTTTTCCTGTTAACTGACAGGCAACAGATTTGTTTCTGGGAAATCACCACTGCAACACTGTTTGAATATGATTTTAGAAAGACAGATGGAACTTGCAAAACATACTGAAAGCTCTGTTGGCAAAACAATAACTCTTGTGAATCAAATCCATCGCTAAATTGAAGGCTTCCCCTCTTCCAGTAAGCTCTTTGCTCACCTCAAGGGTTCTTCAAAAATTATTGAATTTGCGTACTTTTTGCCGTATCAAAATTATAGCAATTAGTGAGAATTATAATGGACAAACAATTTGCTTTAACTCCAGTGGACTTCGACCATTGCTGCAGTTACGGTAATTTAAACGGATTATCCCACGTGGAGTTTTACATCAAATCAGCCCTCTCCCCAAACGTCACCAGACAGATGTTGCAGCAGGAGGTTAACAAATCCCATACCCAAGGCAGGCAGAGCCAGCCCTGGTGATCTTCCTGCCCAGCACACCCGGGGTCACCCTCCATGACCACCGCTGTTCCCAACAGGTGCTGCGGGATGTCAAGTGCTTTTGGACACTCACCCCTAACAACCATCTATTAACCACAAGGCACTTGGAAACGCGAACCCTGAAGAGTCCGTAAGACAAGTGCGTGATAAGAACACTTCCCAAGACAGCCCTATTTTTTTCAAAAACAAACATATTGGAACCCCCCCCAGCCTTCGCACAGCATGCTCAGATTTCAAATTAATAGTGTTTGCCTTCAGCCACTGCTGGTATCAGACAAAACCAGAGTGTATGCAAGGCAGGGATGGGGGAGAAGGGAGAAATCTCCCGAGGAAAGATATTATACACTGGGAAACAAAATGATTAATGCACGACCTAGGTAAGAACAAACTGAGGAGGAAGAAAAATTATAGAGCTACAGAATTTTCACTACACAACAGGAAAATAGTCCCATTATTTTGTTTCCCCATCCTGTGAGTGGATGTACAGTGGGAGAGCAGGCATCCCTTGCATAATCTCCCAGACCTGCAAGAAACCAGGAGGAGTTTGGAAACATGATAGGCAACTCTAGACAGAACATCAATATAAGGAAAACTTGAATTTCATCTTAAGCCCTGCTTTAGGGGTTTGAGTGAGGCCCAGCATTAAGTCTAATGTATGGAGGAGAGCCCTGCTCACTTCTGCTGACTAAAGCAGAAGATTTCAAGAGAAAAATCAGTCATCAAGAAAACAAAAGGTCAAAGAATTGGAAAGGACTACCAGGAAAATGGAAGAACAGCAGAGGGCTGTCTGTGGCACAGAAAAACTTTGCCACACTAAGCAAGTGGGGCACTACCAGAGTAAGAAGCATGCAGAAAACAATGAACACACCACTCAGCAGCAGAATGTTCCCATGGAAAGAGCTAGAGAGACAAAATAAAACTTCCAAACAGGCAGAAGAGCCTGATAAAAAAATCCCCTATATTTAGCTCGTATTTATTATTGTAAATCATCAAGGACATCCATGAAACAGCAGGTCTTCACAGTTGCTAGCAAAGCATTTTGAGTGACCCATTGGAGCCCAATGAAGTCTCTGGGAGAGTTTGTTTTCCAGCTGTCCTTCAATTCCAAAAGGGTAGCCCATGGTAGACTTCACCAACACTGGTATGAATTCTTACAACTTCAGCAGGCCCAAAACCCTGGAAAAAGCAGCACCAGAGTGACAGGAACTGCCAAGACCCTCTGGCTCAGAGGCCAGCACAGAGCTGCTGAAATGAAAAGTGATGTTCACCAATCACTGTGCAACCATCTGAGTGATTTGTGCTGTGGTTTGTGAGGCATGCCAAGGGCTTTGGAGAAAGTGAGCTGCTAAACATTATTATTATTATTACATCCATGTATCCATTATTGCACCCATTATAATGTCTGTTACAGGGGTTGGGAAGAAAAAAAGGAGAGATCAGCTAGGACAGGAAGGAAAAATGGAATTACACCCCAAAAAGACCTTTTTAAAATACAGGATTTTTGCCTCAAACGTTTGAAAATCAGAGTGTAGCTTATTAACAGGTCTTACAGCAAAACCCGCCCACACTAAATGAGGAAGGGGTTTCCTTCCCATTGTTTTCAATGGAGTGGTTACAGGATCGGAGGCTGCTCACAAAGCCTGTCAGGACTCCACCAGAACATGGGAGCCTTGGGCTGATCTCCTTGCTGACCTGCTCTTTCCTTTTCCCTTTCAATTTGTTGTTGTTGATGTAAGGTCCCATCTGGATAAATCTTAGGGAAAGACATCTTAAAAAGCAACAAAAATGGGGATATGCAGCAGATGAACATTTTGTCATGTTGGAAGAGACAACTCAGGCAACAAATGCAGCATCACACAAGTGTGCCCCGGTAGGTTCCTAGATCATGATAATCAACTGCTTTGCTCCAGCTACAAAAGGTGTGCTTTGGAGACCGCTGCTTCAAGGCAGGCACCAATCATTTTTAATTGCATCAAGCTTATTTACTGACTTGGTGCTTCGTTTTTTCCTTGGACAAGTACGCCACTAGAAACAAGAAAAATTAAAACGTGCTGCTTTTCTGATGCAGTGGGTAATACTGCATATATCCCTAATGTCTCCATTCAGTCCTTCTGACAAGACACATTGACGTAAGAGTAATCAAAACCCACAACATGTCCCTTAACCACTCTGACACCCATCCTCAGTTACGTCTCAATATGTTGCGAGCCCAAAGTGATGAATGCCAGAACTATGAATGCCAAACAGGATAACTAATACTAGTAGTGAAAAGCAAAACGCATCTGAATATGAATTGGTATTCTCAAATTAAACAGCTCTGATTTTGATAGCTAGTAAACATATTTATAATCATTCAGATGCTAAAATATGTGCTTCTAGTCCTTGGATGAATAAACACAAAAGCTGTGCCTGTTGATAAGTACTTACCCGTTCATTTCTTTAGTTGGAATACAAATCATACTTTTAACTTTTTTTTTCTTTTTCTCTTTTAATTGAAGAAGCCTAAGACTCCTTCAGCAAGTCTTTATCATTGTAACACCACCACTGACTATGAATGGCGCATGAAATCATTATATACAATTCCACGGGAGTTTTTCTGACAGACGCATTTGACACAGAGATAAACTCTCTTCCATGCATTTACCACTTGGGCTGATCAATAGCCTGGTTAATTTCTTTATGTATTTTTAAATGCAGATATATTCCCAATTCAGCATTTTGTACATGTACCGTATTTTAATTATAGCCATAAATAATACCAGTTGGTGTGGTTAAAAGCTTGGGGAGGAGAGGGAAAAAAAATAAAAAGCAGCAAAAAATAGAAAAAGCAAAGAAAGAGGTAGTTAATCACAATTTTTAAGGGACATGTTTTCAATAGATAAATGGCAGAGCAGGAAAAAGGAAGAGACTATGCAGCAATTTAAACCTACAAGCACTTGGAAAAAAGATCACTTGGCATGAAACCACCTTCCTTGGGGTCTGAACAGGCTGAATTTTACCTCCTGTGAGTTTTGGAACTGGCAGAGCTGACAAGGGAGGCAAAATACAGCAATCTAAGTATGCATTTGAACACGGCTATTTATCTGAAGAATAAAAATGCAACTGCTTTTGCAATTGGCTCTAAGATTTTCTACGAAGGCAAGCAGGGGAAGGAGGATGTCCCTGCATGGCCACCACCTGCCCAGCAGCACTAACACTGCTGACAGGTGCCCTCTGAGGCACTGCACAGAACCAGATCAGTGCATCAAGAGGAGCACTCACTGACAAAGATCTAAGAGGCAGAGAAGGGCTCTCAACCTCAAAGGTCAGAAGCCCTTTACCCGAACAGAAAAACTCCAGAGGAGCTAAAAACCAATGGCACTTTACAAAGAGGCCGAAGGATTCTCTAACCACTACAATGTTTCTTCACCACTCTCACAAGAGCTGAGGTGATTTACCTTCCTCCTCGGGCAAATACTTAATTGGAATTAAGGTACCTAAAATTGCCCATAAATACCTGACCCCATCTGAATTCCTCAGTCTTTGGAAGATGTGTGCATGTTGCTTAGCATTATGTATTAGCTATGGTACTACCTGGAGGTTTCCAAGTCAGTCTCACAAATACACACAGTATGCAAATCAATCGCTCAGAAATAAATAAAACCAAACTGCCTCTAAAATAATGAGATATGAGAAAATAAATATCAACTCCTGAAAATACTGTTTAGTCGTTTCATTTTTTTTTTTCTTTGCCATACAGTTTTGGAGCCTTTCATTTTTACTTCTATTACATGTTCCTCATGAATGTGATGTCCAAAAATTACCTTCAAGAAATGGAAAAATAAAATAAAAATCCAAGTACACAGATTCTCAGAGAAAACGATCTAAGAGTAAGAATCAGTGACTAAGAGATACTTGGAATAGGAATGGGAAATACTAACAGCTGAAAACTGTCACGAAAAATTCAGTTGTTTACTTTTTGTCCCACGCACACTGCTTGACCATTTGCGCTCGTCTGCAGCTGAAAAGTATGTGAACATACATAGGTTAAAAGGGGAAGAGCACTTCACAAATTTAAACTGAATTTTTGGGAAAAAACCTCCCCCTCCCAGTCCATGCACACCAAGGGCAGACCCCTCTGCCAGGAAAACGCACACCAGCCTCAGGTTTGGCCCCAACGGGGCTTCTTCCTTTCAATAAGAGGCTCAGCAGAATCAGAGCTGATGTGGAGACAAGGATGCTTTGCAGACTGGTTGTTTTTTCTTCAAATTGCATGATTAATATGAACATGAATGCAAAACTTCACGATCTAAATTAAAATTCAAGAGGAAGAGGGAAAATGTGACACCCTGCATTTTAAAGCATAATGTTATGCACAGACTGGACCGCTTTTACCAACCAAGCAAGACATGACATGAAGTTTAATAAATATTCAATAAAAAAGGAAGAAATATGAATTTGATGAAGTTTGCAGGCAATTAGAGCAATTTATTTCACTATTAACATGACAGACTAAATGGAAATCAGCTCTGGGTGAAAATGCAGTTTTACTGCCCGGCATTGGGAGTGCTGTGTAATTAAATAATGAAACGGGTGAGGGGCACTCACGACCGACTTCTCCAGCAAGGCAAGCATCCATCAGAGCCCTGCCTCCTGCCAGCCCAGAGCACAGCCAGCATGTGAGGGGATGTGCGTGTGCCTGCCTGGGTCTAACACTGCGGGGAGGGTTTCTTTCCACGATGCAAAAAAGCATTTCCCACATGGCCAGCTCACCCCTGCTCCTGCTGCACTTATGGCCGACCACATTTAGCTCACTGCTTGTTTTCTTCACTAAGAAGAAAATATTAATCGTGCATTAGGAAAGTCAACATTTTATCCAATTTCAGGCTGAAGCTAAAAAGCCATGACATTCCTTTTCCCCATGGACGCTCATTAAGAAACCAGGATTCTCGTATATCAGACTCTCTAGAAACAAACAAACAAACAAGAGTCTGTGTTTAATTCACCACATGCAGCTCTTCAACCTGCCAGGAGATTTGAGGAGGAGGGGTGCATGCAGATATTTCAGAATATGAAAATTGTTCTAAATTTGAGCGTATGTACGCCAGGATTTCAAGAAAAAATGCACTATTTCTGTATGGTAGCCAATGCCTAAATATTTCCTTACCCCTTTGATAGCAGGTGCTGCTCTCAACAGATCCAGCAAGCCCATCTCAGTTGTCAAATTGCTGTTCCTGACAGACTCTCCAGCAGTCAGTTGTGTTTGACAGATTGTAGATCTGTTGATAAAGTGCTTCCTTTCTAAAACAGCCACTTCATCTAGCAGCACATACAGTGATAGATGTGCGAAACATCTGCTCTAAATTATTCCTCCTTTTGACTAACTTCCTTCAAAAGCTGCTTTTTTGCAAGAGAACTTAAAAAAAATCAAAACAGAACAAAACTTAAGACATCAAATATGTCTGTTTGCAAGCTTACATCTTCTACAAGATCTGAAGCAGGGAAGTTTGGAACACCTGATTTATAACAAGTTGTAAAGAAATTTCCTTTCAGGACACTGCAAAGAAAATCTTCTTCCAGTAGCTCCAGCTGGCCACCAAAAATTGCACATACTTTTGAAAATTTATTACTAAATTACTCTTTACTTGCAGCACGTAACATACAGCTTGACTAGTCCTACAACTTCAGAGCTGGTCCATCCAATAATAGCCATCACCATGGGAACAAGGAAACAGGCACCAGCAAAAGGGAAAATATTTTCTTAGTCCTTGAAAACCTAGAGTTTTTTCTACCTTCCCTCAGTTGCATTTCATCCATCAACTTACTGCTGAACCAATTGGGACTTTGCCACACAAAAATCAATGAAATTCCAACTAAAGTTAAGAACATTTTTATGGATCAGAATTTCAGTTTGAATAAAGATACCCATCTTTGTTCCAATTTTAGGAAACAAGCTTTGAAGATCAATTTCAGGCTCAGTTTCAAAAGGAAGAAAGAGGGCCCTAAAAGCTTTGATCTGCTGGAGTTTGAGAAAGTATTCCATAGTGTCAATATTCCCATTTATCTCACCATATGACTACAGATTTTCCAGAAAGAAATCAAGAAAAGAAAGGAAAAAAGAAAGCTATCCCAATGAAATCTAGTCCAATAAGCTGAATTACAGCTACGCACATAGCAAATTCACTAACAAAACAAGTAGTCCAGCCAAGTGAGTGCAGCAATAACTCAGCTTTCGAGCAGACACAGTGCAGCACCATCGACTGACAAGCTGACATGGCTGATTTAATATATGTATCAGTATATCCAGTGGTAAAGAGTATGGACATAAACCCCTGCCCCTACTCAAATTAAGGCAAAGCTTGTCACAGTCTTAATCATGGCCAGAATCACAGCCTGGCATGTGCTGCAGAGGCCAGCATGGTGCAAAACCCTCCATCACCTCCTGAAACTGGACAGCCTCCTTACAAGGACCAACTAAACTCACTAAAGGAGCAGGAAAAGGATTTGATGCACAGACTTGTGAAGGATCCATAATACCGCTCATTAAAAGTTGTGGTCTAGTTCTAAAGGCACGTGCGGCACTGCTGTGCTGAATTGAGTGCGAGAACATGAGAGGGCCAGCCATCCTCTACATCTATAGGAGTATCTTGATCCTGACTTGCAGCTCCACTGCCTGCCAGCTGGTACGTGGCTCCCCTCTCAGGGCATCAGAAGGCTGCCTCAGTAACGAGAAGCCTGTAGCTATTAATGTTTCATAGGGGCTATGCATTGCCACAGCATCCTGAGGAGGTATTGATAAGAAGAAATCAAAAAAGGAAGCACAGCATCTTTAATCATCAAGATTTCCCCCTCCCAAATTGAAAAGGGAGAGTTGCTCATTAAGGCAGAGGCCACGGCACACAGAGAACCAGGCAGGTTCTCACACCGTGCCCAAAAATTCCACAGGCACAGCAGTGATGGACACAAATTCCAGAGCCGTGGCACCAAGGTCACCAGACACAGCCCAGCACAATGCCATGAGCCATCACTCGTGGGAGGGTAACAGAGCAACAGGCACCCGCTCTCCAGGGACCAAACAAATCCTTCCCCTGCTTACCAAATCTTTAGAAAACTACAAGGGAGCCCCAAATATAATCTACCCACACTGCACCTTCTCATACCAACAGTGTGTGAGCACAACTCATCAGAAATCTCAGGAGTCACCACCCGCTGCTATTAACAGAATACATCAATAACACCATTTTAATCCTTTTGCAATTTGCATTTCTCTGTGTGCCAGTGTGTTGAGCAGCGTTAATCACACAGTTTTGCCGGGACATCACGTTTACCATAGCATCTGTTGAGCTGCTAACGTGCAAGACCTGCCACATTTGAACCCTTTTCTGACAACCATCCCACTAAAGAGCTGATGGTGCTCCGCTGGAACCTCCACAAAGCTTCAGGGACATTGTGGCTTCTGCTGTGCATGCACCCCATGTTTCCTGGAGCCACAGGAAGAACTATGTGGAGACTAAGTTTCTTTTTTTCCAAATCTCCTGAATTTATTTTTTCTAATTTGTTCCATGTATGGTTTCTGGAATAGATTCACAAGTTTATTTTCCCAGTGGATAAATACAAGTGGTTTTGTCACTGATCTCCAGCTTTGCCTGTTACAAACCCAGTCCCTCAGAGCTGCCCCAGCCCAGAGGCCACCCATGGCCACTCTGTTCTTCTCAAGGCAGAACAAAAGTGCCAGATCCTCTGAGGCCCTTTGTGGGACAGTGACATGTGGCCACAGTGATGTTTCCCTTTAGGAGAAGGGGGCTCCAAGGTGACATTTCATGCAGGCCAGGGCCCTGCTGATCCCTCCAGAGCAGCCCATCCATCCCTGAGGTGAGGGTGCAGCTGACTGGAGAGTGGCCCCCATTTCCTCTGAGGTCCCACTGCCCTGAGCAGCTCTTTCACAGGAGAAACAGAAGAAAAAGGACAAGGAACACACCTGAAGGAGATACAGAAAACTCCATCCATGCTTCCAAAGGTGGTGGAGGGTTCTGGTTGTATCCAGACATTTTGGTGGTTGTTGCTGAGGCACCTGAGGTGAGCACCTGCAGGGGCTGCCCAGGAACCCACCATGAAACAAGTCTGGCAAGCGCCAGAGGATTCAAACCTCTCTCTCAGCATTTGGAGCTGAAAACACTTCCTGAGGAGACCTGGGCACTGCCCCGAGGCAGCTTCCCAATGACAGAACCACCTCACTGTCCCTCACAGCAGCTGGGTCGCTGCCACCACTCCGGGAAGGACCAGGAGCATCTTTGCAGCAAAATGGCCCAGGGTCATGGTCCTGGGAGCTGGAGATCACCAAGTCCCATTGCCAACCCTGCTCAGGTGGTAGAGCTTATTATGAAGAATAAACCCCCTGGTCATATGGATAAGAAAGACCTCATTGAAAAAGAACTAGCGTGTCTTCTACAAAGGGAAATCCCTGTCTCGATAACGATAGGAGTCATACAAGGTAGTCAACTGGTGTGTGAATAAAAGGGATTTTCAAAATAATTGGATTTTCAAAAAGCCTTTGACAAAGCCGATGCAAAAGATTATTAAAGAAACTAAGCTATCATAGGCCTGAAGAAAAGTGTCTTTTATGGACTAAAAGCTGGTTAGGAAGCAAAAGGTTTGGGGATCAAGAAAAGCCAGCACCGGAGTCCCCCAGGGGTACATATTAATGAAGAGTTCATTCAGTACCTTCATCACAGGCCTGGAGAAGGGAGCAACTGTGGAATCTCAGAGCCTGCAGGTGAAACTAAACCAATGGGGATACTCAAATGGCACAGCAGTGGTGAAGAACACCATCAGAAAGTCAAAAAGCCAAGAGAGCAAGCAAGGAGGAGGCAGCTGAGTCTCACTAGGTAAGCTTACATGTAGTGGTAAAAACCTAAACCCTGCCTATGTAATGCTGAAGTCATGGGAGTCACAGCTTCAGATCTTGGAGTCGTCACTGACAGTTATCTGAAATCATTGGCTCATTGTGCAGTGGCCTCCGAAAAGAGAACCAACAAAATGCTGTGAATCATCTGGAGGGATACTGTGAGAAGGACAGGTGTTGCTTTGCCGCTTCACAAGTCCTTGGCATGTCCCCATCCTGCGGGCAGTGCCAGCCTTGGGAAGGCTGCAGTTCTTAAGCAAAGCCAAGGAACGCCATAAGGGGATGTAGCTGCCACCTTGCCCAAGGGTCCAGACTACTCAGTTTGGAGGCAGAAAGCTGAAGAGTTTGCAGCTCCAAGGTTTGCAAAAAATGCAATGGATGCAGTGGATATAAGCTTAAAGAAATGCAGTTTGCCAAGTGCTGCAGAACAAGAAGTAGGGGCAACTGGTAAAATTAGGAAGAGATTGATTTAAAAGAGATAAAAAATTTGCACAGGAGGTGGTGAACACCTGAGACTTGCTGTTGGCACAGGGCTGGGGAGGCAGGCAGTGCCAGGGGACTCCAAAGGCACTGGACAACTCATGGACAATGGATAGGCAGGGACCTCACATCCCCAAAACAACTGCATGTAGAGGGAGATGCTGTAGGAGAGGCCAGGCTGCCCCCTCCGCCAGGCACCAGTCCCTTCTGCCATGCAGAAGGGGCAAGAAGGCAAGCAGAAAACTATTCTCACTCAGCAGGCACAGTGACATTAGTACAACGTGCTACACTGAAGAACCTTGTAAGGTCCTTCAAAAAGCTAAATAAAAACCCAAATATAATTTTCGAAAAGTTACAGATATATATATTTCTATTTCAAAGACTTCCCTGCTGACCAAGTCTTTCTAAAGCCCTGGAACATTTTCCAGTGTTGATGTGTGGACAGTACACTAGTGTGCTTTAAAAGACTTTTGGGTCACCGGGTAGCAGGAGGTAAAGGAAAAACAATAGGATAAGAAAGAACAATGTCCAAATCATTAGATTGTTCCAAATGCTCAGCTGAAAGCTCCAGCCAGGTCTTCAGTGCCTTGAGTGCTTTCCCCATCCTTGGTGTGTCAGTATAAATTATCATCAACATTAATTCTTTTGTTTCTTCCCTTTCCTAACAGATGTAGTAATCGCACATTTGGACACCGGCAATATTTCTAATTGTGTAATGGGGGCAGAGACAGAATTAATTAATGATCCAAGTTAAGATAGAAAATCTGAGTTAAATTTCTTACAGGTTTTTGAGGGCTTACTTATGACTGGAGGTGTTCTCAGAGACTTCCAGCTCTGTCACACGACGCAGTTGTGCATGCCAATGAGAAAATGGACATTTTTGGGAAAAGAATAGGCTGGATATTGAGGCATCCACTGCCACAAAAACTACTTTCTTTCTGGCAACAGGCCTCAGATAGTAGCTGGAGTCAGTGCAAAGCAGCACTGCCAGAAATGAAGTTTCCCTGCTGGGAGCACAGCAGAGTGATTCCATTTGAGTGCTTCTTCCCTCCCACCACCACAACACCCTGTTTTTCCTTGTCTGTTCACCTACCTGAATACTTCCTGCACATCAAAAGACAGCTGCCTTCCAACAGCGAGAACAACCAAAAAAAAAAATCACACGTGCACGAAACCACAGAGTATTTCAAGGAGAATCAAAACAAGCAAGGCCACCCCAGGCTGCAGGCTACCACATAACTGAGATGAGCTCCAGGTCTGACACGGATCTGATGCCCTGGACCTGCGTGGGATGAGCACAGAGAACACTGCTGGCTTCTACAAGTATTGTGAACTGGCATAATGGAAAGGGAAGCACAGCAAGTTGGAATAAAGCTTGTTCACAGTCAGGATTGGGATCACAACCCCTGTTCTACTCTGGAAGTTTTAAAACTTGTTAAATTAATCCATCATAAATTATGTGTATGTAAGGTTAAATGTCCAGCAAAATGAGACTATTCAGCTAATAATGCAGTCTTAGATGGAGGTGTTCAGGGCCATAATTCTCTGAGATGATTATGTTTCACGGCTTTTGAGATTAATAACAAGATCAGTATGTAGTTATTTTGGGTGCCTTCAGTTTGGGTCTGAAACCTACTGACAGAAACATACTTTTTTGAAAAAAGGCTGTGTGTCCTGCCTCTGAACTCCCATTGTCTAGTGTCTAAATTCACTACCAACTTCTTTTTCAAATGCCTCCTGCTGTACTCTTGCACATCTTTGCAAAAACAGCTACCCAAGCCCTCTAGAAGAGAAAGAGGCACATACATAAAATACTGCAGTGCTAATATATGACTCTCTATCTGTGATAAAGCTGATCTGGTATAACAAGGAAGAATCCAGTATGATTGCCCCCTCACTGAAGCTGTAATTGTTCATCAGTCAGGAACATTTAAACAGATATTGGAGCAACATAAGACCAACCCCAATGCCATTTTTCCATGTGACCAAGAGAAGAAAGGATTATCCTTAGTACCTGGTTCTCACACAGCCCAATCTGGCAAGGTACAACCATCATACAAGAGGCCAGCCCCAAGGTCTTCTCCAGCCTGCATTAGAGCAGGGAGCCTCTGGCCAAGCTTTTCTCAGCTCTGTGTCCTGAAGTCAAATCAAGCTCAGGTCTGTACTAAGCCCGAGCCCTGGGAAGTAGCATTTAACCCAGCTAATGTAGTGCCACTTGTGCACATTGGTCAGCAACAAACTGAATCCACTCTCAAATGCACAAACCAGCTGGCCTCAGCTTCTACAAGATGCAAAGTCCCCTGAGGCCCCTATGTATATTTTAGCATCCAACTTCTCTAGTTTGAGTCTT
>VYZR01083630.1:0-10325 GCA_013400675.1 Oxylabes madagascariensis
AAGGCAAGAGAGGACTAAGAAAGTACAGGGTGTTGACTCAATTGGCTTTGCCATCATTTATTTATTGCTGAAGCATTTCCAGTGGTCACACAGTGAAAGCTGCAATGAAAATTGCATTTGAAACAAGACTAATCTAAATGAAGGAGTCCCTTTTTGGGATGGATCTCTGTGTCCAGATGGTTATGCCATAGGGAGCCGTTGTGGCACAGACATTTTCCTACTCTGAAAGGACTCATTAGGAGCCCTGGCAAACAGGCCAGGGGAATGGTGCTGTCTGTTTTAAAGCTGTCACTGCCTCTGTGCACCTGGAACCTGCTAGGAAGGGGTGATGGTGGATCTTTATGTTTGTGTCTTTTGATAGTGAAATTTTTGTTCTCCTTTCCTCCTCCCTGTGCTCCTAATAGTTACAACCTATCCTTGACAATTGGCACAGCCTTTACTTTCCCTCTTTCTCACTCAAGACCTCCCTCAAAAAGTTACATCTCCGGACACATAATGACATGCCTTTTTAATAGATGGTGTAGCTGGAATTTTCATTTTGGATGCAAGAACATATAAACAGGAATCAAAGTTGCTACTTCAGCATGTGGATATTTATCTACTACATATGCAACACAAACTCTGTCCATAGTGCTGATTTTCTGTCTCCTCCATATCGTGCTTTTCCTCAGGGATTCCCATAAGATGAATGCCTCTGGTATCTTCTCTGCAGTTTTATTCCTCCTAGCTAACATAAAGCCTTCATCTCTTCTTTAGAGTAAATCTTCTCATATTATTCAAGTTCCTGCAGGGTCTTTTCATACAGGCATTTTGTTCAAGCACAAGACTATCTAATCAAGAAAATAGCCAAGGGTTTCCAAACCTTGCCAGAGGGCAAGAAAAAAAAAATCACATTCATGCATCTTCTGCAGCAGGAGTCATTCATGTGCTGCAGCAGATAGTCAGCCTCAGCTGATTCTCTACAGAGTGAGTCTTCTCTCTAGTGGTGGCCTCCAGCCAAGGCCAACATGAGCTGTTTTGTGCCCTAAGGCAGAGCAAGCCTTCATCACTGACAGTCAGCACTCCCTTGACAGAACCCCTCTAGTCTATCCCTTCCATACAACTGATGCATTCAACAAAACTTCTTTCAATAAGTTCTTAATTTCTCTGATATTTCATTGTGGAACTCCAAGACTTGTCCCTCGTTCCTTTAATCACCAACCACAACCTTCCTAGTCTGCCTGAGGGGAACTACGGGAATCCTGGGAGCTCAGTTCAGAAATGGCTTCAGTGCAGCACCTCCTCAGCTGCCACCAGGAAAACACACAGGTTCTTCCTTCTGATCTCCTCTTGCTTGGCAGGGTACATCTATATTGGTTTGTGTGGCAAGGCTGGGGTGGGAGGGTGTGCTGCAGGGGTGGCCCCTGTCACAAGACACCACAAGCTCCCAAAATAAGCCAGTTTCATCCAGCTCCAAAGCAGACCCATCGCTGCCCAAAACTGAGGTCATCAGTGATGCTTGTGGCACTTCTGGGACAATATATTTAAGAAAGTGGCAAAAAACCACTGCACAGCAGCTGCATGAGAAAAGATTGAGAAAAATGGGGAAGAAACAGCCCTGCAGACACCAGTCAGGGAAGAAGAAGGGGCAGGAGGTGCTCCAGGCACTGCAGCAGCCCGTGGTCAAGACCTTGATGGAGCAGATATCAACACTGCAGCCATCCTGTGGAACACCCTGTGTTGAAGCAGGTGGAGGTGCCTCAAAGAAGCTGCAGCCCACTGAGAGCTCATGCTGGAGAAGGTTTTCTGTCAGGAACTGCAGCCCATGGAGATCTTCCACTGGAACAGACTGTTCCTGAAGAACTGTTCCCGATGGGAAAGAGTGACCCTGAAGCAGAGAAAAACAATGAGAAGAAAAGAGCAGCAAAGTTTTATGGATTAACCAGAACCCCCATTCCTCATCCTTCTGTACTGCTCAGGAGGAGGGAAAAATTCATGAAAGAAGGAGTGAAGTTGAGCCTGGTAAGAGGTGTGTGGAGGGGAGGGGTGTCTATAGTTTTGTCCTTGTTTCTTACCATCCTATTCTATCCCTCACTGGCAATAAATTAAATTACCTTTAACCATTTTGAGTCTGTTTTGCCTGTGATAGTAACTGGTGAGTGATCTCCCCATCTTTACCATGACCCATCAGCTTTTTCACCTTATTTTTCAACCCCTCCCTTCTGGGAGAGCAGCTTCATGGGCACTTGGTAATCAAAGTGAACCCACAAGGAGCTGTAGAGAGTCTAAAATCTTATCTCATCTTTCCTCCCTTCCAGCCTTAATCCTGATTACAACCCTCTTACGTTTCCTGTTCCAGTTCCTCTGTAAGATAAACATTCTGATCAATTACTTGATCATCTGCTGTTCACTTCTCAAAACTTACTGAAATAGGATTTTCCCCCTTTGATACTGCAATCCTTTATTATTTTCCCCCTTGTGTCTTTTAAACAAAATTGCTATAGTATGGCCTCATCCCCTTTCCTTCCTCTGCTTTCAACCTGCTGCCAAAAATGATCCTGAACTGTCTAAGCAAGGATCTGTCAAGGGGGGGACAGGATCATTTCCAGGAATAGCACTGAGTGACACCATAACAGGAATACTGGGTTCACCTCTGACAGTGAACATTAGAAATCAAAGCCAGAAAAATGCAGGTTTTAACAAATGAGAGTAGATATCAACCTGAACAACTTACCCTGGGAAGTGATGGATTTCCTGTCTCTTGAGGTCTTTAAATCAAGATTGGATGATTCTCTAAAATACATTGTCCAACTCCAAGAGAAATAACAGATTTGATGTAGGAACCGCTGGGTGAGACTCTTGGTCAGATCAGGTTAGACCACTGTATGTTCCCTGTGCACTCTAAAATTAAATTTCATTAACATGCTACCATTGTGTTTGAAAAAGCATATTCCTCAGCTTGGTTTGCAGGCAATAACTTGCTGATCCCCTATAATAGATATACATCTAAAATCCTAATATTCAGTACTTATTTTGCATTAATTCACATGCATATGTGCCAGCAAATTAACTATTTTTCCAAGTTCACTTGCTCCTAGTGGCAAAGAACCAGCCAGCCAGGGAAATACTATTTTATTTTCATTGCTTTTTATTTGGGTTTACAAAGTCAAAAAGTTAAATGAAGAATGGAGGAAAAGAGGAACTAAATTTTGTGGAGAATTTAGGAAGACAAAAGAGGCAAAGCAAGGAAGAAGAAAAGAGAATCAAGTGCGAGCAAAAGCAGAGGTCACAAAAAGAGATGGGTAAAAAATGTGAAGAACAAGCCTGCCATTTCAGAGAGAAGACTGGAAAACGTGAAGGGAAAAGTAAACAGAAGTAGAAGATTTACTGAAACATAAAGGAATGAGTATTCTGAAATGCAGGTGAACTCTGTTTGCCATTGATCTGCAAAGAAATCTTTCAAAAAGTAATTTGTTTACAGGAGCTTCGCCGTCTTCCAAACACATGCGCACACAGTCATGCACACAGCTGGACACATCCATGCTGATAAGTCTGTTTGTCTATACATCTCTGCTTTCAATGTTCTCTGCTTACTCTCTCATGTGGTAGATGCTGAGCCCACAATCATTCTTCACAAATCACTGTCACCCTCTGCAGTAAATAGAGGAGTTGTCTTTCACCCTCCAACAGGCAAGTTTGAGGACACGAGGTGCAATAAAAAACTAAGAAAGTAAACTTGAGTAAGAAGAGGCAAAACTCTGATCTTGGAGCAAATGTGTGTGTTTCAAAGCAGAGCCACAAAGTTCACCTTAAAAAAAAAATTCAATATTCTTTCACATTGCCAATTATCATTTTAAAACTATGCTGTTGCAACTCCAGTCATTCCCTGTGACTGATAGAAATATCTTGTAATGCCACATGTGAAGCTAGAAGCTCCCTCCTCTGACATACAGCTATTGTTGGATGATTTCATTACCTATCATTTATTATATATATATCTTTTAATTATTAACTGCAATAGACCCAGACTTCTGGCATCTCCTCTGGGAAACTTCCAAGGCTTGAAGATAAAAATTCAAAGGCACAAAAAAAGGACTAGACACTAAAAGAGCTCATTTCCCCCNTGCGGGCGGCGGGGGGCGCGCACGGCGCATGTCCGCCCGCGCCGCGCCTCCGCCAGCCGCTGCCCCCCGCCGCCAAACTCACCACCATCTTCTGCATGTGCAACATTTGCGGCCGGACACACTCCGCTCCCCGGCGATGGAGACTGCGGGAAAAATCCGCCGCGGCGGCATGGCTTGCTGAAGCGGCAGCCGGGAGAGAGGCAGAGCGCGAGCGGGAGAGGATAGCGAGCAAATTCTAAAACAAAACCACCAGAAAAAAAAAAAANGGAATGGAGGCGGCATAGGAGCGGTGAAGTTTTCCTTTCCATTCGCTCTCCCCGCCTTTGGCACGAGTGCCAGAGCGCTCCGCTGCTCTCTCCGCTCCGTGCGTGCCGCACAGCGGGGCAGGCGGCGGCTCCGGCTGCTCGGGCGCGGAGGGAGCGCCCCCGCGGGGAGGGGGCACACGCCGGCCCGGCCCGGCCCGCTCCGCCGCCGCTCAGCACACGCGCATCCGCACGGCCGCCCTCGTTAATAATACCCGGGACTGAGTAGCAGCATCCCCAGTGACGGGCTGCGGCGGACGAGCCTCCCGCGCCCAGCCCGGGGCACTGACCTCGCCCGGCCCTCCCGCCCTACGCCCGCAGCACGAAGTTCCGCGGCGATGCGCGCCCGCGGATGGGCGAGCGGCAGGAAAAAGGCGGGGGGAGGGGGGCGAAAAAANTTGTGTGCATCCTCCTCGCCCTCGATGCCTCTTTGAGCAGCATCCAGCGAGCGAGCGGGAGAAGGCGAGACAGAGAGGCAGAAGATGAGGATAATTTGCAGACAGCTTGTCTTGTTGTTTTCTGGCTTTTGGGGACTAGCAATGGGAGCTTTTCCTAGCAGCGTGCAAATAGGTAAGCGCTGCATTGGGCTGCGTGCGTGTGTCCAGGGGTTCAATCCTTTGCCAAGTGAGTTGGAAAGAAGGCACTGACGGCAGTTTTTGCAGATTTCTCCTCCAGCACCATCCTATTTCCGTGCCTGCACGAATCATCCTCGTGTTTCTGTATGTGTGCCTCCGTGTGTCTGTGTGTGTAAATATTTCTGTCTGCGTTCGCGTGCGGGAGGGAGGATGCTTGTCTTGTGCAGAACTCCTTCCAGCCCCGGCTGTGCGATATCGGCAGGGCAGGAAGGGGTTCGGGACCGGTGCCCCTTGGCTGCTTCAGCCCCCTCCGACTCCCTTGCTTTTGCCCGACTATCGAAGGAATGGCGAGTCCTGGGCACCGGAGGTTGCGGTAGCCGGCAGGGATGGGGCGGGTAAAAGGCTACACCGTCCTTCGTTCCTCTCTGTAGTTGGAAAGTTTAGGGTTTTGTAGGTGTCTCGCTGTGGTGTTGTGCCCCATCCTCACCCCTTTCCCATCGCCTCCCGCTTCCCTCCTTTCGGACGTGTTTCGGATGGGACGCAGCTATCTGAATTCTTTCCAGCTCAGCTCCATCACTGCATCATTTCTTGTGGACTTGTAAAGATGCTGCTAATAAGGCTGAGCTGCTCCCTGCCTGCACATGGCTGCAGAGGAGCAAAGTTCATTATATTCCTCTTCAGTGCGGATTATTTTACGCCAAGTTGGTATTCCCTTTTTTTAATCCAGAAAGCGTCGCTCCGCTTAATCAGCCCGCCACTTAATGTGAGAGGCTGTTGAGCAGCTGATTTACCAGTGTGTTCGGTATCAGGGAGATGGAGGCTAAACACTTTAAAAGGTCACTGTAATCATGACAAATCTGGGTATTTATGTATGAAAGGCTGAAAACCGAGAAGTCAGAAAAGAAGCTTGAATGCATCAGGGAGGTTAAAATCGATTGAGGACGGTGATTTAAAGGCAGTGGTTGTGATTATGAATACGATTAGTTCCTTATCCATTAAAGTCTTAGGACTTGCCTTACTGTGCGGCTTTGGGAGAGACAGTTGCTCGGTTTTACAAGACAGTAAGTAGCTTGCAAATGATTTACCCAGCTTCTTTTGCTTTTTGCCTTTTTTTTTTTTTTTTTTTTTTTTTTTTTTTTTTTTTTTTTTCTGTTTTTTCTGTTTTTTGTAGGTGGTCTCTTCATCAGGAACACAGATCAGGAATACACTGCTTTTCGATTAGCAATCTTTCTTCATAACACCAGCCCCAATGCATCCGAAGCACCTTTTAATTTGGTTCCTCATGTAGACAACATTGAAACAGCTAACAGCTTCGCTGTAACAAATGCCTGTAAGTAAACATGCCACTGATCTGACCACCTTAGGTGTAAATTGCAGGGGAAAGAATAGGAAACCACATTGTTATCTTGTATACATCGGGAAGTCTGTCCTCGGTACAGATACCCTCTGCAGAAGAGCAGGAGGGGTAGCAGTCCTTATTAGTTCCTTAGTGGAGCAAAATCCCCTCTCCTGCCTTCTGCTGACTAACCTGATGTGACATTTACTTTAGTAAAAAGTAAACTACAACATTTCTGTAGTTTCTTGCTTCCTGGTTTCTATGGAGATGAATTTTTTTGTTGTAAAGAAAAATTATGAATGTCTCAATGAGTGCATAAACCCCACACTTACTCTTGTTTGCTTCTGTGCATGCTGTGCCTTGCGTGTATTTGAAAATATATGCTAATGTTTGTGTTCCCAAATGCTTTTCTAATGGCTGGAAAGGAGACAGGGAAGCAGGGGTGTGCAGGATAATATATCTGACTTGCTTGACGCTGCAGTTGATCTGGTGATGTCACTTGAGGCAGCCCTGCTCTTATATTCTAGGTTGTAAATGTCTCTTACCATTTTGTAATGCATACATCCTGTGGATATGTCTCTATGCATCCATACATTGGTGCCAAATCAAGTTAGTATCTGATCTACTTGATTTCACAGACCACCTCAGCTGGAACAAATATTCTCGTCCTACTATATATTTTATAAACACACACACACCCACATACACACAGAGGCACATACACAATGAGAGGAAGACAGAGCAAGAAATGCCCTTAACAAATGAGGTAACATTTCATTTCTTTATTTTTTTATTTTTAAAAAAGTGACGTATAATTAGCTGAACTTGCTACATTTCAGTCACCTCAGGGTCTTTACCAGTGGTTAAAACATGTGCTAGATACGCCTAATCTCTGAGAGGGGCAAAGCATTATTTCTGTTTATTTTCATGTATGTCTGACTTCTTAAAAGGAATTCATGTTATTATGTAAGACAGTGGTGTACAGTGGGGAGAAGCTGAAGACTGTAGTAGCGTTACTACTTTGATGTTCATATTTCAGGACTCTATAGGTTTTCCTCTGTAGCTCTTAAGTTTTAGAATCCCTCCTCTTCATTCAAGAGTGAATTGCCTCTGGAAGTAGATGCACTAAGCAAAATTGCTGAAGGAGTTTAAAATAGAAGCATACTGGAGGTCTTAGTGTTCATTGTGCCTTTAAAATATGTGCTGGGCTTGTCTTCACTTTCTCCCTGCCATCTCTGTGGCACTTTTTAATATGTAAACATACAATATGCTGTGCAGTTCTCATGAATAATTTATTGCATGATTGCTAAATTTATTTATACAAGTGTTTGCTACTTCAAGTTTCAGATGACCTTGCCACCTTGTTTAAGAGGAAAAGCTTCTGAGCTGCCAAAATGGCTCCATTCATTTTATGCAGGAAAGACTGATGTCCCATAAAGAGTGAATTCTGTATTAAGCAATGGATTAGTTGTGTTTAGCGTGGAAATCAGTATCAAATTCCATAAGGTAGAAACATTTCAAAAGATGCTTTGAAACTGGAAGGAGTCAGGTCTGTGTAGGTGTAGTTCATTGAGAAAATATTACAATTCATGTCAACTTTTGCAAGCACTGATAATATTTATTCTATGGAGACCAAAGACACAGTACCTTTTTTAAACTTAAATTTTTAGTAAAAGGGGATGGGACTAAAATTTTTGTGTACTAAAATCAGTAATTTTAGGTGAAGTCAATTATTCTAGCTTCTGCCTATGCATCTAGTTCAGATAATTTCTCAGGCTATTGTTACTTTTTGGATTAAGGATATTGCTTAGTCTTGCCATTTGAATGTTAGTGAATTATTTGTGGTTTGCACAAATTTAAAATTGTCTCAAATTGGATCACTTTTCTGTGTAAAACTAAACACCTCAAATTCAAAAAGTGTTTGCCCAAAACTCTGCTCATTTACACTATTTACAGCAGATTCTTCTCTCATTCTAAGCACCTTATGTTATTTTTGCCTTATATTTAACTGAGGAACACCTCTCCCATTATGTTTGCTGTCATTTATAGAAATTGTGATTCATAACCTGATCCTTTTTTTCCCTCTTTAAGCTAATGCTAGTTTTGGTTCCCAAGTGTTTAATGGCTTTAGAAATGATGAATCCTTGTAATATGGGGGGAGGCAGAGAAGAAAGGGAAAATTAAATTTATATGCTTCTGTGTGTGTATGCTCATATAATTCTGTACATCTGTATTAAATAGAAGTAATCCTAAAGGCCTTATTTATGTTTTTGCTTGCCACTTAAACCCACATTGCATTAGTCTAAGTTTGCATTTATTTCATGTTTTGCAGTTTTGTGCCAATAATCTGACTCCTTCTTTTTAAAAGCATTTTATTACTGAAGAATGTTTTTTAAGCAATAGATATTCTCCTAATGAAACGTAGGCAAACCGACTGACAACTGAATGAACATATCTCATGTTCCTTAAGCTAAATGTGAGCAGAGTCCTGCAAAAATCAATTGTCTGATAGCTGGAGGACACTGGCTTCCATGTGATTGAATTTGCTGGCTTGACAGAGGCTTGTAAAGCACAGATGTGTGAGTTTTTCTAACCTAATTAAAGAAACCCCCACCATCAGCTCTGAATTCAGTGATTTCATGGTAATACGAAATGAAAACTCTTTGTTGAACTGCTGTGAAACGGTGGGTTTGGACCTTGCTATTTGCGTAGAAATTACTCAGAGCACATGCCCCCAAATATACAGTACAAAAGCCTTAGAGCTGCTGGACCAAGATGAATATTCATGTGAGTTCAAGCATAAAGCTCTGAGACATTACCAGTTTCCTCTATTTCTGTTTCCATTTGCTGCAGAGGTTACTTGTGAAGATTCAGGGCCTGACCCTTTGCATGTGTCAGGGACAGTAGACAGATTGTTCCAAAGGATTATGGATGGCATACTAGCAGGTAACTCAGTGCAACACTGGCAAAACTTCAATTTTTTTTTTCTTTTAACTAGGTAAATAACATACATCCAAATGTTCACCCAGGAGTACTTTTGGAACTGGAATAATTTAGTGTATTCAATGTCATAGCTAATTTCCAGTGGTTATTTTATGCATTTTTGTTTGCTTCAAACAGGCCTAGAACATTAGGATTTTTAATTTAAATCTTGAATGCATATGGAACAGGTTGCCTTAGCAGATAGAATCTGTTGTGAGTTATCAAAATTGATCTGATCTGTATTACTTTGGAGATTTCAGTCCTTTTTCTTTTCCCTTCATATTTGCGTGTTTTATTTAAACTCTGTTCATTTCTTTTGCACTACATACATTATTCAGAGAATCCCTCTTACTGACAGAGCTGAAATTATTCCAAAACATGAATAGTACAAGATTCTTCCTCATCAGAACACAATACACCGGAGCTGAAACATTTGTCTATTGGCATACACTGGTTTGCAACTTATAAGCAGGAAATTCTGCTCATGATTAGAAATCTACCTGCATTCAGTTTGATTTCAGATGTTGGAGCAATACATTGATTTTTGGAGAGGATTGTACATATTTATTCTTTAGCCAAATGCAAAATAATTTTCTTCCCTCTGTGCACCATCTATATAGTACATGAGATATAGTACATTAGTGTATCTCAGCAACACAGTCAATATTAAACATGCTTGACTACTTATAAGAGATAGTGCTATAATTTTACAAAGAACTATTTGCCTTTAACTCTTGTCTTGTGGTTGAGAATTTTTCTGTTGAAGTTTTAAAAATTCTTAATCTGTAGCAGCTTGCAGTTCTTGCACAGAATTAGACTAAAGGGGATGAATAGAGATTGATTCAAGTCTTTCATTAGTGTTTTATATTAAAGGTAAAGCTTTTCTCTCTGAGTCTGCTTGACTTCATGTGTATTCTGAGATGAATATATACCTAATAAGTGTAATTTAGGGAAGATGAGACACTTCCTTCCTCTTTTGCACAGTTCCACTCTTACTAGATTTTAATCCCAGTAGATGCAAACCCCC
>VYZR01083633.1:34997-46607 GCA_013400675.1 Oxylabes madagascariensis
GTCACAAGTCCTACCAGAAAACCTGCTCCAGTGTGGACTCCTCTCTCCATGGATCTGCAGGTCCCCACCAGGAGCCTGCTCCAGCATGGGCTTCCCATAGGTTCCCAGTCTCCTCTCAGGTGTCCACCTGCTCCAGCATGGGTCTCCTCCACAGGCTGCAGGTGGATCTCTGCACTTCCAGCAATCTCCATGGGCTGCAGGGGCACAGCTCTCTCAGCATAATCTGCACCATGGGCTATAGGGAAATCCCAGCTCCAGCACCAGAAACACCTTCTCTCCTCCTTTTCCATGAACTGTGGTGTCTGCAGAGCTGCTACACTCACATATTCTCATGCTGCTCTTCTCCAGCTGCAATTACATCTGTGCAATAACTTTTTTCCTCTTCTTAAATCTGCTATCACAGAGGTGCTCCCACCATTTCTGGTTGGCCCAGGCTTGGCCAGAATCCTGTCCATCCTGGAGCTGGCTGAAATTGGCCCTGCTGAACATCAAGG
This sequence comes from Oxylabes madagascariensis, assembly GCA_013400675.1. Taxonomy (NCBI): domain Eukaryota; kingdom Metazoa; phylum Chordata; class Aves; order Passeriformes; family Timaliidae; genus Oxylabes; species Oxylabes madagascariensis. Next base: position 35,492 of record VYZR01083633.1, read on the forward strand.
AAGCTTCTGGCAACTTCTTACAGAAGCACCCCCTGTAGCACCCCCACTACCAAAACCTGGCCATACAAACCCAATACAAATGGCTACTCAAAATCTTGACATTTTACCTCTAGTAAACCCTCTGAAATATTGTACCATACCACAATTGATTGTAAGCCGAAAAAAAATGACAAAATGTGACTGTACCTAACTTCTGCCTTCTTAAAGCAATGCACCCCAGCACACACAGTAATGTACCATGCAATCTGGCAATAAAGACAAAACGACCACACAACTCTTGTAGAGGACCTGTAAAAGTTTTCTTGTATATTTGTTGACCTGAGAGGGAGACTGGATGAGCAGTATAGGTTAGATATGAATTTTTTGATTGCTTACAGGCCTCTGGGAATAAAAGTTGACTTTTTGAACCCAAATTAAAAGAATTATAGATTCACAGAAGTTTGTGTAGGTGCTTTTCTGCTGTACTCAAGCAGCCATTTCTGGGACAATGATAACATTTTCAGTTTTGTAAAGGAAAGAACCAAAGTTCCTTTCCACATGGATCCAGGACTCTGAAAGAGTTGGATATGTTCCAGGGTTATTTTTAACTCAGAATACTTACTCTGAAAGTTCTTGAAATTGTGAGTATATTAAAGTATCCATACCCTTCTCCATCATGTGTGCACAGACTCTTGCATATATAATTGTTTCCAAAACTGAATAAACCTGCTTTTGCAATGCTGGCAGATGCAATGTATGCAAACACTAGTTCTTTTACTACAAGTTTTATGATAAAGGAAAAACTCATCCAGAGGATTTTCATTTTTTAAAGTCTTTTCATTTAATATATCTCAAAGAAAAATGTGGTTATACTTCAAAAAAATACAAACAACAACAGCAACAAAAACTGAAAGCAAAAACCAACCAAACAAAAACACCCGACCCAATCAAACAATCCCCTCCCCCAAAAAATCAAAACACCACACATGCACAAAAGAATTGCAGATAAATTACTTTATTTGATAATGTTTTCCTTGTTGCAAGTTCAGTTTGACTCCAGGTTTAGTAAATGTTCTTTCAATGTGTATTTATGTTCAAAAATATGAGTGAGTGAAAAGTATAGTCAAAGGAAACAAGCCTTTGCTTTGTCTGTCCACAGTCCACTACAACTCTAGCTATAAATCCCTAATTGAAATTTCCCATTTCTGCTAATTTAAATTAGCCTTAATGAGGTAAATCAAGCCATTGGTGTTTAATTGGGCTTTAATGAACTGAATTCCTCAAGAAGATATTTATGGAGAGTTTATCTGACACAAACAATAGCACCAGGGAAAAACATTTTTCTCTCCTCCCGCTTCCCCTGCTGCAAGGAAAAAACACAGGAGGCACAAAATAGCACAAAGCTGGAACAATTGTGTTGCCGTAGCAAAAAGCATCCCAAAATTAGCCAGAATCTTCAGCAGCAGAAGGAAGAAATATGCTCTCTTCTTTGCAGATGTTTCACTGTCATCCTGACTCTTGACTTGGTTGGGTCAGTGAATAGAAAAGCGGCCAAAATGCAGAGGCATTGCAGTCAACTGGGATCAATCTGCAGAAGGAGCTGAGGTTGCTGCTCTGGTGCTTCCCCACTCAGGAAATCACAAAACCTTGGAGACTGGGATCAATGGGTCATTGAGAAAGGCTAACAGGTTTTGTCTGGAAAAAAAACATTATTTTTTGCCTGGAAAATTTCATCATCTCCTAGAAATACACCAAGATACAACAATGAAAATACTTTAAAAACACAGGAGGTGGTGGTATCAAACAGAGAGCCTGAAACAACTCTCAGGTGTTACTACAAGGATGTAGCAAAGGGTGCTCAGGAGGAGAGAAGATATTTGCACACTCTGACCTGCTTTCCCAGGCCACAGTTCAGTGTGCAAAAATGCCTCCTAATTTCCTTTTGCTACTTGCACTTAGCTTCAAAAGGACACTTACCCTGTACGCACATTTCAAAACCTTTCATGCCAATGGTTCTGAATTTTAAATTCTTTGTTTATGCTCCAGGTAGGGATTTATCTCCTCAGTATACAGATTACTTTATTGACAATTCTTATCCTGTAAGTGTCTATGGCTGCATTATAGGTAAAACCACCCAAGCAAATGCAAATCCAAATGAATACAGCACATATTTGTGTGTGTGCTGTTAGCTAGTGATATGAAATGTTGAGCTAATAAAATCTTTAATCAGAGTTCAAATACAGGCTCTGTATTGCCTATCACCTAAAAGTAAATGAAGAATTTGTATTGGCAAGGCTGTACCTCTCCCTGTCTTCTAAATGGTGAATTATGTATTAACCTAATACAGGTTTTATGAAAGATCAGAGCCTGCTCGGGGTCCCCAAGGATATCTGATGTGCCAGAGAGTATTCAAAAGTCATGAACCAGGCTTCAAATATAATTGGATTGCTACAGGAGCAGGAGGCTTTCTAAATAACAAAGGAAAAACAATATATAACTTGTGGTTCTTTTCTTTTGCTTCTCTTGTTTTGAGTTTCTTGTTTGCAGCAAACTTAATTTTGCAAACACAAGGGGAAGGAAGTATGTCAGTAAAATAGGGAGGGAGGAAGGGAGATGAGAGTTCAATCATCACAGGAGTTCTGAGCTCGGTGCTTGTAGAAAGAAATAATATCATCATATTTGACCCTGCAGCAGTTTCAAGGCAAAATGGGGATTTCCTGGTGCTGCAGCAGAGGGTAACTCCTCTTATGGTAAAGCAATTTTGAAAAGCATGCAAAAGAATCATGAGTTTTTCTGCCAAAAGGAAGATGATCAGATCTCCAGTAGCCTTTTTTTTTTTTTCTGGCTCAATGGCTCCAAGCCATTGAGCAAGTTTCTGCTGTGAAAGCCTGAAATAAATCTAAATCTCTTTTGCTTCAGATAGCAAAACTCCCCAAACTGCTTAGTATTAAATACCTGGCATCAGACAGAGTGCAATTTGAATATGACTTCAAGCAAACTTTATTACTATTAAGCATGGAAGGCAGAATATATTTCATACAAACATTACTACTTAGAATCTGACTTGCTGCCAAGCTGCCTCAGAGCTACCTTCCATATATTTGGCTTTCCTTGGATCTCAGCTTTCTTACACAGCCTCAAGCTGACACCCCCATCAGTGACTGTGTGCCCTCAATGGCTGGTAGTATGGGAAGGATTTTAGGGTTGGCTCAGAGCCCAGACATAACACGGAACCTACCATAACTCAGCTGCCACAAATATGTCCCCCGAAATTCCTCCTCTGAAAATTACTGGTGTTTGTATGGCTCGGTACCTGCATATCTAATGCACATCTATATGCCAGAGGCCAAAATACTGATAACATATTAATAATTACCACTAAGAGATCCTAGAGCCTTAAGAGGAGAAAAGTGAGAGGAAGAGAGAGATACACAGAGAAAATACATCAACTGATAATAAAGGAAATTCTAGCAAACTGATAATGCACTTAGTAAGTTTCTGATGGCGTCTCAATAAAATAGTGTTAATGACAAAATGTTTTATATGCACTGGAATGGTCTACCTCATCTTTCCATATTGTATTCTTTTAATAATCTGCTTAACACATACAGATTTGCTGAGTTGTTTTGCATGTTAGAGATCTTGTTCTTTTTAGTGAAAATCATTAAAGTGGCATTTTATTCTCCTGTGTCAAATAAGCTGCTATTCCAACAATTGCTCATGGAAAAAAATGATGGAGAAATACTCTGATTTCTACCTGAGTTGTATTGTAGTCCCATATTTACATTACATTGAATTGGAGTACATATTTACTTTGCATTGAATTGGAGTACATCTTATTGCATTTTCTATGTAGATAAAGCCAGGTACACTGTAATAAAAACATTTAGCAGTAGAAAACAAGAGAAGAAATTAATGCTAACAATGAATGTAATTGAGTGCTTGTTAAAATTTCAGAAAGAATACTTTACAGGATAATATCACAGTTAAGATGCATAATCCTGGACATATAGTAACTCTTGGTGTTTGCATCCATAATGTGGTATAAAAGGCAGATTTTAATGGTGTCTACGTTGGTAAATATTTCAACTGTTGAAAATTCTCTCAATGCTATGAGGAATATAGATCTCTCAACATCCCTCACATACATAAACATTGCAAGTATTCATTCATCTGGTTGGGATGAGACTTTTTAGAAAAAACTATGTGCCTATCTTGGGGTTTTTAGTAGGTCATAGAGGAAAGACCTTTATATTTTGCACAAAAAAAAGGTCTTTATGTTGGTTTAAATCCTACAAAATTGCTGCTGGCCCCTGATTGAGACAACACGTAAATACAACTTCAGCCTGGAATTTAGAAATTAATATTACCCAAAGCATTGCTTTGTTGACTATTGATAATACATTTCCTCTAAAGCAGTATGTGTTTTCAACATAGGAGTGCCTTTTTTTCTTTACTCCTGCTCCCTGGCTAAAAGCATCTGCCTGTTTCCCCCTAACCTGATGGAATCCACACATGATGGAGTCCAGGAACATCGATTCCCACAATTACTGTGGTGTCTTCCACAGATTTATGATTCCTCATGCTGCCACCATGAACCCATACCAGGAAATGCTCAGAAACACAGTCCAAAGGTTAAGTGCATTTTTTAGTATATCAACCACTTTTGAAAATGGTGTTTTTAAGGAAACATTAAAGCTTATAGTGTGCACAAACATTTCAACAAAGTTTTCATTCTGCTTTATTTATATGCTGCAACAGTTATATACCATGTTTTGAATGAAAGTTCTTCAAACCAATTCTTTTTGTACTGTAAATGCACTTATGAAAAGACAGGGTACATTTTTTGCTCACTTAAATGTGCTAGGGGCATCAAGGGGTAATTTTTCAGACACTTAGTATTTTGTCGCTTCTACAGATGCAATTAATTACAAAAATCTTTTCAAACACTGAAATTCTAGTTCAATTGCATTATGAAAATGTATGGTGAGACTGCCTTAATGTTTTGTTTAATTAATGGCTGCATTAAACTATCTGATTTCCTAACTGCTGTCATATGCAATCTTTTGCATTGACATTTAGAGGAGTGTTGATTGAGGCTAATCTCTCTGCACTTCCTTTACAGGCACTGGAAAGAAAAGGGTTCCTTCAGAGCTATGATTTAGGGTGTCTGAAGTTAAGCTCCTGCTCTAAGGCGCCCCCCAAACCTATCATTGACGCACATTCTCATGGGAGTGAACCTTTGTGAATTCCTCCTTTGTCATCGAAATATGAAATGCACATACACTTGTACAGCAAAATGAATAACCAGAAAAAATGCTGCCATTGAGATGCCTCAAAAACTTTCTGCTCTAGTCTGGAGGTTGTCAGGAGTCTATGGAGATTGCTGGAGTCAAACATGCCTTACAGTATGTGGATTTTTAAGTATCTGTGATGAAAGTTTGGGCCTACCACAGTCTCTATGAACGTGCCAGTGATCATCAGCTAGAAATTGGATTCTCAAAAAAAGTACAGGGCTGGAAACTGATGGCCTGCAGAAACCCTGGTGAAGAAGGAGGAAGGCAAAGTATATTGGCTTGGCTCCTTTGTCTTAGGTTTGAAGGCTCAAGACAGTTCCTTATGAGTATTATTCTCATTCAAAATTTAAACAAGAGCTTGGTCTCCAGTTGGAAAAGTATTTAATAAGGAGATCCATACTAATTTCTTCAAAATCTTCACTGCATCTCCAGAAAAATTATTACAGAATTAACAGTGGAAAGACAAGTATCAAAATAATCTGTGTTCTTTGCTAGTTTAAAGCATACTCATAAGGTTCCTGTGATGTTTTTCTTCTTAAATACAACCTTTTTTTTTCCCTTGTTAAATTTCCTGTTAACTGAATTACAGTTCCAACTGTAAGTGATTTCTTTACCATAGTCCAGGTAGCTCTTGTGGGTAGCTGAAGAACACTAGCAGAGGTGCTTAACATTGGATGTTGGGGACAAGTGCTAAAACAGCGCTGGGTTTTGCTATACTTTGTTTCAGGAATTGGATACTCGCCAGTTTGCGAGAACACACTAATTTTGGAATATAGCTATGAAAGCTGAGAGTCTGAGGCCTCTTATGGTCATTCTAAAAAGCTGGCAAAATGCTCCACTAAATGTCTTGTAATATGAAAGACAAGCTCTCAAAGAGGGCTGGCAACAGTTGGAGGTTCATATCACAACTGATAACTCCTTTGAGTTCTTTGGTGATCTATTCAAAAAAACACCAAAATATATACAGGGGCGAGATCAAGTTTGTCAGAGTGGAAGAAAACACATCTATTTTCTTAAATGGCACCTCAGAGCAGTTCTTTTTCTTCTGAATATTCTTTCAGTACTATGTCTTGCTACAATATGCCTGAAGTGTCTGTAGGTTTTTCTTGGTTGTAACAAGAAAATTAAAACCTGTTAAAAAAGAAACTTGATTAGAATCCATTCCACTTACACAGAAATGGTTAAGAGGAAAAGAGCCAGAGCATACACTGTTCTTATAGCAAAAGCCACAAATAATTTTGCCCGTGACCTTCAGGATCCAATTCAGAGAGGCATAAAAATGGTGCCCCTGGAGAGCACAGACTTCCTATGGATTTGTAAGTGGTTTGGGTTGAATTTAGTAATTTTTATTGTGAAACTTTAAGTAATCTCTTTTGAGAATAGGTCCATAAGCCCCTGCAGTCTTACCATGTATCTCTGCTCCCCCCTTTTGCTCTCTCTGTCCTGAACTCACTCTTCTCCTGTTCAGTTTGCCCCCCAGAGACAGTGCACCTCCTGGCCACTCAGTTCCTTGCCTCTGCGAAGTCACAGAAACGCTTTCATGAATATTTTGTTGAGGAGTAGCCCTCTCCGAGAGGAAAGGTTTGTTAAGCAGTTCATTGCCCGGGTGCACGGAGCAGCTGCCCTGTCATACACCCTCTCTCTGCGGCAGGGGTGCTCCTGCCCCTGCTCGTGCGCTAGGAGAGCATGGTACTGCAGCACAGAAACAGGGACTTTCCTCTTTGCTCCAGGCACCTCCATCCTCACGGGGCTGAACTGTCCCCGGCAGCCTGCAGGGTCGCTCTGGATCTCTGTCACAGCTCTGTCCAAGGGTTTGCACAGTAACAACAGCGATTCTTCTGATGCACAGAAGGGCCGTGGATTTGCTGTGGGTCAGCAGCTGGAGGATTAGTTGAACTATGTAGCCTACCCGAGCATCTCCTATTGCTGTGTATAGGGAAACATAACCAAGCCATTCTAGAGTTTAATCTACCACAGAGAGTGCAAACTATATACAGTTAATTTTCGTGGGCTGGGTTGTTTCTTTTCTGTTTGTATTGGGAGATACACAGCAGGTAGAACAAAAGTGCTAAGCACAAAAACCTCCCCTTTTGAAAACAACGTCTTAGGGAACCCTCAGATTTTCCTCTGCATTTTCTTTATGTGCATGCACCCTCCTACATTTACACCTGGTTTTGTGATAACTCTCAAAGTACTTAGCAACCTGGGAGGTGGATCCAATTTAAAGTAGAATGAGCAAATTGTGGTGAAAAGACAAGTAAAATCATTTAATTGAAAGCCTGGTCAGCAACTACTGGAAAATTAAAGGGCACAATTCATTCTTTCCACAAAATGATGCATATAATCATAAATGAATACCCTTTATCTGGCTCTTTCTTGTCATTACACTTTTCTGGTGAAATGTTTGTTCAAGAAGATAGGATAGATTTTTCTTGGTGCCTGTAAAAAAAGACCATGGTAGGAGCTGGGCCTTAAAAGTCTAAGCCTAGTGACTTATTCACACATAGACTATATTGCCTTTACACATGTTGAGAAGAGATTGTAACATTTCATAACATGCAGAAAGGGAAGAAAAGAGACTTACACATGTTTGCGATAATTAAGTGGTGTTTAATTCTGAATCCAGGCCTTTTCATTTTTTATATAGTTGATTTTAAAATGTTGGCAGAGATCTGGTCTTCTCACTGCTCAAAGATCAAATATGATTGTTAAGCAGCAACAAAAAAAAAGTTCTCCATGAAACCTGAATCTTTGGAGACTTTACAGATGGTAAGTGTGTGGAAATGAAAAAATGGGCTGTAATTGCCATGGGCTTTCATTTCAGCATTAGTTACATAAAACAGAAGTGTGTGCTTGTGTTGACAAAAATGAAAACTTCTTCTGCCAAACCCTTGGGCTCTTAAATTTAAAATAAACTACAGTATGATAGATGCTTACTGTCTATGCTCAGTGTGTTAAAGAAAAGGGAAATAATGTTGTCTTTAAGAAAAAAACCATAAAATTAAGAGCAGAAAAACATTTCTGGGAGCAGACTCCAAGAAATTTGGTACAGTTAAGTTTTGATCCTTCATGCAGTGCAAACTTGGTTTTTGAATATTACAAACTTAAACTGGTTTGAGAGAAGTCAAGTTCAACACGGTTAAATGTAAGTATGTTTTTGGAGTTTGCACCATTGGCTTTAACAATATATTTAACAATATATTTTCCCTGGTACAATCTTCCACCATAGATGAGGTCAAAAGAAATGGAAAACATGAAGATTTAAGGATATGCTACAACCACGTTTTAAGTCACTAGTACTGACAGTAATATGATCTTACTGTACCTGATGAGATCATACATCAGCTGGTGCTATAGGAACTGGATAAGACTAAAGGACAGGCTAACCCAGAGTTCTGTCTCTGACACTGGCCAGAAGCAGATTTCTAGGAAAGACGATGGAGCTGAGCAACAGCAGTCCCAATCTGCAGCCACTGATCGCTCGGGTCCATGTGAATCAGTCTTGATGTCTGGCAATCCCTGCAGTCTCCCTTTGGCTCCCTATCCATTTCAGGCATTCACAGCACTGTGAGACAGAGATTCATAGCCTACCATCAGTTAGATGAAGAAGCTCCTCCTTTTTTTTAAAAACTTCACCTCTTACTATCTTTATTGCATACTCTGTAGTGCCTGTAATGAAAACAGAGAACAACCAACTGCTATCCACCCTCTTTGTGCCTCTCATGATTTACTAGATGCATATTTTATTTCAACTGTCCCCTTGCAGACTGAGGAGACCTGCTTTGCTCAGCCATTATGTGGACACTGCCTCTTGTTTCTCTTCCTGTCTCTCTGTACCTTAACACTTCCAGGTGGAAGAGGGAGCAGAGGGTAGAAAAATAAATTCATGCAATATTCAAGTTTTTTGGGAATATATGATGGAGACAGAAAATAGTTGCAAAACTGTCATATATGGATTCCTCGGTAAAGAAAAAACTTGCATTGAACAATTACAAATTGCAAAGGTAGGCATACTGGAACATCAAAGTATTCGAGATAAAGACGTATTAAAGCATATCTTAGGAATAGGATGAGACATTTGTATTTTGAAAATGGGTTTTGATTATTCTTCCAAGTACTGTTTATTAAACCAAACTAGAATGAGTCTAGATATATTGGTCTAGCAACAAACCAAAACTCCCAAACCAAAATTCCCTGAACAAATTCAAATCCTTTTGCCTAAGAGAGTATAGATTAATTTCAATGATGCAAATGCTCATCAAACATTAATATTTGCAACATAATTTTAAAAGCCTAAAAGCTAAGCTAAATGTATGTAATACACTCAAAGGACGTAGTGCAGAATTTTAACCAAAACAATTGAATAAATAAAAGCAAATGCCTGGCAACTTTTTAAGCAAGATCTTTTAAAGACAAAATACAGGTAGCAAACTGATGAATCCTAATCAGATAGTTCTGGTTTGCCCCACTGCATTACATTATATTAGACAATCTGCAAGCTGCTAAATAGATTTGGGCTAATTATTCCTGGAACAGCTCATTTTCAGGAAGAAAACCTTGATTTTATTCCAGTCTTTGTTAAATTAAAAATGCAGATGCCTGCTCTGTGAAGCATGTGCTTGGATTCTCATTTGCTGCTTAGGCACAGGTCTTTGAAAAGAAAACTAGGACAGTTGGAGTATAGCACAGGGGCAGCATAGAGACCCTCTGAGCATTTAATGCTAATTCTTGCTAAATGCATGTGTGTGCAAACCTGATAGATGAGTAGGTACCTGTCACCCGATGCAGCCTTCTGAGAAGAAATTGCTTTGTATTCTTATCAAGATCTTTCTTACACTCTAAGTGTCAACAAGTGGTTTGTTTTCATATTTTCATGGAGGAGGAGAGAGTTGACTGACCATTGACCTGGCCAGTGAGCCAGAGAGGTGGCAACTCTCACCTTCAATCCATGGATCCCTTTGGAGTTCTATAAAATGTGAAAGATGTAAATAAAGTTCCTCTTTTCCAGCATGACTCAGCGTGTAGAGGTAATCCTTTTCTGTCTCGGTTCCACAGGTACCCATTTTGTAATGCTTAGATCCTCCCTTTTTTCCCCAAATATAATCCTCAATGTACGTTCATTTTGCAGTTCTACTACCAAAAAACCTCAATCATGTGTACCACAGGCTGAATTCAAAGCTTAACTACACTAGGATTTTGTTTGGATGGTCAAATACAATAGAAATCAACCCACCTTCTACATTCTCAAGTTAGCAGTGATTTTAAATAGGAAACAATTCCAAAAATTAGGAAGGAACAGAAGAGTAGTTTATCCTTGCTGACCATATAACTTCTTAGATTTAGATTTTAGAACATCTTTAATGGTTGTCATAGTTATTGTTCTGTCAAAATGAATGTTTAAATTTTTTATTGTGACTCTGCTTATTTTCACAGCCTTTGCAACCCTAATGTGTTAAATAAACACTTCTTGTCCAGCCACTGAACAAGCCAACATGCCAAATAATTTGTGGCTTTCCACCTGAACTGTTGCTCATGAAATCGGGATTAGATGCCTGCAGGCCCACATGTGGTAAAAGACTCTCATCCTAGATTGCCTACTGTGCCTCCAGGACTTCAGCAGCAGTTGAGGCTTCTAAAAGTAGTCTGTGTAACAAGAATGCTTGCATGGTTTACACTTAGAAGTACAACTTAGAAGCTTAACTTTTACCTTTATTGAATGAAAATATAAAAATTAACATTGTTTTCCTGTCCATTGCTTTCTCCTTCTTTCACCCAATGAAGTAGATGCGACTATCTCACTGCTGCTACTGACACAGATACAACTCAAAAAAAAAAAAAAA